>JAJLRB010002389.1:0-30511 GCA_020976825.1 Odocoileus hemionus
TTGTTTTTTTCAGGGAGCTTTCGTGATGTGGTGTGACCTCAGGGTCCCTGTACTTGTGACAGTGTTTTTTTTGGGATTGCCGACATCCATCAAGAAGTAGACCCCTTAAAGTTTTATGGGGATCAGGGATTGCCGCTGCAGGCCAAGAATGGTCCCACTCGCTTTGAGGGGAAAGTCTCATGGTTTTCTCGGTTCGGTGTGGCCCGGGGTATAATTCAAATAGGGCGGGGATGGCACTCAAAGCGTGTTTCTCACGACGTAATCTTCGATTTACAAGGGACACTGAATCTTTTCGAGGTTTTCCCGGGGCCAAAGGGAGTTCTCGAGGTGGGGGGGACCAAGGGCCCCTTTTCCCAAGTCGGGGATATGGGGATTCCTTCAATTTTCAAGAGGAGTCAGGCATCGAAACCTTTTAGAACAGTGAACTCTGCGTCCCCCGCTCGGTGTCAAAGGCTGGAGGATTCCTCGAAAGATGGGAAATGGGGTTTTCGGGGACTCCAGGGGATTCCGTCATTTCCTTGTGAGCTGCTAGAGAGTGTATTCGTCCCTGTAGGACCCGGCTTGCGAGTAGGGCTTTCGTGTTTATCACTTGAGGGCGGCAAAAGTCAGGGTTCTAACACCTACTGATGGAGACGCTTAGCTAGGGGGTTGTGGAAAGTAGGCATCCTTATTGTGTCTAAGCAGCAATCAGCTTATCTCACGGCAATTTGGGGTCTGAGATTTTCGCTTGGCTCTATGCATTGGTATCCTCTCGATTGGCAGTTGTTTCGGAACTTTGGAGTTGCTAAGGAAGTCAAGCACTGAGTGTATGATGGGTACAGGATGGGTGGAGTCAAGGCATGGAATTCGGGCTCATCTCTTGTTTGAAGGTGGGTACATGGAGCTCCTGCGCGATGTATGTGTTGACCATCATCGTCCATCCTCTTAATTTTGCGAGTGGATCTTGGCGAATGTTATCCTGGAAATCCTACAACGCAATTCGATGTCCTTCACAGTTTTCATGGAGATCTCGGATTTCTCTGCATGCAGTTGCAGGGGACTGCGTGCCTCATCTCGCTTAAGGGAGAAGTGCTCATGGTTTTTCTCGAGTTGCGGCGGGGACTCGAGGTATACTTAATAGAGCACTACGGGGGGATGGCCCCTTAAAACAGGATCGTGATTGTCCAGCGGACGTCATGACTCCTTTCCCTATATGCAGGACATTCAGGCATCTCTTCGAGGCTTGGTCAGGGCCAGGGATGTTTTTTTTCTCGCGGTGAGTTGGGAAGGCCCAGGTTCTCCTTTTCCAGGAGCCTACAGTGATATGGGATTGAGTGGCTATCAACGGGCAAGAGCAGTCAGGATCGTCCACCTTTTGAACGCATTGAATCCTGCAGCCCTCGAGGTGTCAAAGGAATGTGAGGCATACCTCAAAGGAGTCGGGGACTTAGGGTTTCTCCTAGTTCTCCACTCGGGAATCAGGACACCGTACACCTTGTGTGATGGAAAGATGACCTGTAATCAAGCCACTGGCAAGAGGAAACCCGGCCTCCATTATAGTCAGGGCTTTCTCGGTGTATATTCCACGTGAGGCAGAATACGCAGGGCCCGCCTCACCCTACTGATGTGACAACGCCCACTATGAGGACTTTGTGGAAAGTAGGATACTGTTTGAGTCTAGAGCAGGCAAATCAGCTCTATCCATTCTCCGCAATTAGCGCTCCACGGGAGCATTTCTCGAGGTGCTCTGAGATGCTAACTCTGTTATTTTCCTAGGCTTGGCAGTGTTGTCCGTGGTGAACTCTCTAGAATGGCCTAAATAAACAGTCTCAACGCATGGAGTGATGTTTGCGGGTGTATCCGGGTAACGGCTCACAGCTCAAGTACGGGAAGCGGGTCATCATCTCCAGTTTATTTGGGTACTTTGAGCCTCTTCGTGATGCGTGTGTGACCTCAGGATTCCTCTCTACTGTGCAGTGTCTTAGGGGATTGTCCTCGAGATCAACAAGCACAGACTGAGGACTTATCCATGTTTCTTGCGGATCACGGGAATTGCTCTGCATGATTTAAGGGGAAACGGGTATCAGTTCGCTTAGGAGGAGGAAGTTCCCATCTAGTTTTTTTCTCGAAGTTGCGGCGCGACCAGGGTTAATATCTCGAGATACTGGGGGGATTTCCGTCAACACTCGTTTTGGGTCCAGGCGACTCAGACACTCCTGATCTAGTTATGAGGGACTTATGAATCTTTCTAGGTTGGCGAGCCAAAAGGGACGCGTCTTGATGTGCGGGGTGGACCAAGGTCATTTTCCAGTAGACCACAGGATATTGGGATTCCTGTTAATGTAAGTGGAGTCCAGCATCGTCAGCTTTTGATGTGACAGTGAACTGTGCTGGCCGCGCGAGGTGTACAAAAGCATGCGAGGATTCGTTAAAGGCGTCGGGGACCTAGGCTTTCTCTAGGGACTACCAGGGGATTCAGAATCCCCTTCACTTTGTGAGATGAACGAGTTGTATTAAGCACTGAAGGACCGCTGTAGGGTCTTCCCTACGAGCCACTGCAAGGAAACCCGCCTCACTTTCAAGACAAAGAGGCTTCTCGGCAATATATTTCAATTGATGGCAGCAAACTCAGGGTCCCCTCCTCACACCTATGGGGAAGCCTACTCTTGAGTGGCTTGAGGATATTGATATGATCTTAGAGTCTAAGCCAGCAATCAGTCTATCTCGGCGCAATGGGGTACACGGAGCATACAGGAGTTGTCTTCTGAATTGGTAATCTTGGCTTGGCTCGTTGGTTATCAGTGGAACCCTTGGTGTCTGCTAAAGGATCGTAAGCCCTGGGTCGTGTATGATTGGATTAGGGGATGCTTGAAGTAAGGCTGGGGATTTGCCAATCTCGTGGTGCCTTGGGTACTTGGAACACTTCGCGATGATGGTGTGACGTCAGGTCTCCATCTTACTTGGTGACAGTTGATCTGCGGGACTGTTTGGGATCCTTAAGGACATGGACGAGTGGACATACATGTTTCTTTGGTATCACGGATTTTCAAGCAGTGATGGGGGAATCTGGGCCTTATCTCGCTTTGGGGGAGAAGTCATGGTGTTTTTCGAGTTACGGGTTCTGGGGTATATTCTCGAGTTACGGAGGGATGGTGCATACACGCTCTTTCCCAGCGAGTCAGTACTTGTCGAGTTACGGCGGGACACGCTCATTGGAATCTTTCGAGGTGTATTGGCAGGGCAAAGAGATCTTTGAGGTGAGGGGAGAACGGTTCCTTTCCAGTAGTATGTATATGGGGATTCCCTCAATATTCAAGAGGAGTAGGCATCGTCAACCTTTTTGAGAAGTAAACTATTGCGTGCGCTGAAGTGTCAAGGCATGTGAGGGATTCCATTGAAAGGTTTGGGGACCTAGGCTTTTTTATGGACTCCACAGGGCATTTCATAATCCCTTCAACTTGTGAGATGATAGAGGAGCCTGTATTCAGCCACTGCAAAGAAAACTGCCTTTGAGTCAGGGCTTTCGGTGTATATTCATTTGAGGCAAGCAAACTCAGAGTCCTCACACACTACTGATGTGAGAAGCCCCCAATTGAGGGGCTGTGGAAAGTTGGCATACGTTTTGAGTCTAAGCCAGCAATCAGCTGCCATTCCAGGCAATTTTGGGTCCAAGGAGCATTATTTGAGTCGGCTTATGAACTTGATATTGTCTAGAACCTTTGGCAACGTTTTTCTCGGGAAACTCCTGGAGTTGCTTAAAGAAAGTAAAAATTGGTTGTTTGATGTGGAAGGGGATGGCTCGTCGAGTCAAGGCAGGTAAATCCGGACTCATGTCGAGTTGATTTGTGGTACATGGAGTCCTTCGTGATGCTGGTGTGACATCAGGGTCCTCTGTACTTGTGACATGTGTTCTTTCGGATTGTTCGACATCCATCAACAAGTAGAGCTCCTTATACAAGTTTTCTCGGGATCGGGATTGTTGCATGCAGTGCAGAGAATGGTGTATCTCGCTTTGAGGGAAAGTTCATGGGTTTTCTGATTGTTGCGGTGTGGCCCTGGGGTATAATCTCGAGATACGGCGGGGATGGCACTTCAACAGTCGTGTTTCTCCAGGAGGTCAGGACTCTGTCGAGTTACAAGGGACACATCAGGAATCTTTTCGAGGCTTGCCAGGGCCAAAGGGGACTGCTTCTTCTGAGGCGGGAGAGGTGAGGGAGACCAAGGGACCCTTTCCAGTAGCTCAGGGATATGGGGATTCCTGTCAATGTTCAAGAGGAGTCAGGCATCGTAACCTTTTGAAGCAGTGAACTCTGCGTGCCGCTCGAGGTGTCAAAGGCATGTGAGGCATTCCGTCGAAAGGAGTCGGGGACCTAGGGCTTTCTCTAGGGACTCCACAGGGGGATTCCGTCATCCCTTCACCTTGTGAGATGATAGAGGAGCCTGTATTCAAGTCACTGTAAGGAAACCCAGCCTCCTTTCGAGTCAGGGCTTCTCGGTGTATATTCCACTTGAGGCAGCAAACTCAGGGTCCCTCCCTAACACCTACTGATGAGAGAAGCCTTCGCTAGAGGGGCTTGTGGAAAGTAGGCATCCTTCTTGTGTCTAAGCCAGGCAATCAGTCTCTCATCTCCAGGCAATTTGGGGTCCATGGAGCATTTCTCGAGTGGGCTCTATGAACTTGGTATTCCTCTAGACTTGGCACTTGTTCCTGGGAAACCTTTGGAGTTGCATAAAGGAAGTCAAGCCACTGTCGTGTTTGATGGGGAACAGGGGGATGGCGCTGGAGTCAAGGCAGGGGAATCGGGCCTCATCTCTGTTTGATGTGGGGTACATGGAGCTCCTTCGCGATGCTTGTGTGACCTCAGGGTCCCTCTTTAATTGTGAGAGTGTGTTCTTGCGGATTGTCTGGAAATCCATCAAGCAAGTCGAGAGGTCCTTACAGGTTTCATGTAGATCACGGGATTTCTCTGCATGCATTGCAGGGGACTCGGGCCTCATCTCGCTTTAAGGGGAGAAGTGTCATGGTTTTTCTCGAGTTGCGGCGGGGACCTGAGGTATATTATGGAGTTACGGCGGGGATGGCCCTTTAAGAATCGTGATTGTCCAGCGACGTCATGACTCCTGTCCAGTTATGAAGGACACTTCAGGAATCTCTTCGAGGCTTGGCAGGGCCAAAGGGATGCTTCTCGAGTTGCTAAAAGAGGTGAGTTGGGAGACCCAGGGTCCCTTTCCAGGAGCCACAGTGATATTGGGATTTCTCTCAATGTTCAAGAGCAGTCAGGCATCGTCACCTTTTGAAGCAGTGAACTCTGCGTGCCGCTCGAGGTGTCAAAGGCATGTGAGGCATTCCGTCAAAGGAGTCGGGGACTTAGGGTTTCTCTAGTGACTCCACTCGGGAATCAGACATCCCTTCACCTTGTGAGATGAAAGATGAGCCTGTATTCAAGCCACTGCAAGGAAACCCGGCCTCCTTTAAAGTCAGGGCTTCTCGGTGTATATTCCACTTGAGGCAGAAAAACTCAGGGTCCCTCCCTCACACCTACTGATGTGACAAGCCCCCACTTGAGGGACTTGTGGAAAGTTGGCATACGTCTTGAGTCTAAGCCAGGCAATCAGCTCTCCATTCCAGGCAATTTGCGGTCCACGGAGCATTCCTCGAGTTGCTCTGCTGAACTCTGTATTTTCTCTAGGCTTGGCAGGTTGTTCTCGGGGAACCTCTAGAGTTGCCTAAAGAAAGTCACGCCACTGGTGGTGTTTGCTGTGAATCGGGGTACGGCTCAGCAGTCAAGTTAAGGGAAGCGGGCCTCATCTCAGTTGATTTGGGGTACATGGAGCCACTTCGTGATGCTTTGTGACCTCAGGATTTCCTCTCTACTTGTGACAGTGTTCTTGGGGATTGTCTCGAGATCCAACAAGCAAGTCGAGGCTTCTTACATGTTTCATGCGGATCACGGGATTGCTCTGCATGCATTGAAGGGGAATCGGGCATCATTTCGCTTTTGAGGGGGAAGTCTCATGGTTTTTCTCGAGTTGCGGCGGGGACCTGGGGTATAATCTCGAGTTACGGCGGGGGATGTCCCTTCAACACTCGTGTTGGTCCAGCGACGTCAGCACTCCTATCTAGTTATGAGGGACAACCTTATGAATCTCTTCTAGGCTTGGCAGGGCCAAAGGGACGCTTCTTTGATGTGAGGCGGGAGACCAAGGGTCCATTTTTCCAGTAGCCACAGGATATTGGGATTCCTGTTAATGTTAAAGAGGAGTCAGGCATCGTCAGCTTTTGATGCAGTGAACTGTGCGGGCCGCTCGAGGTGTAAAAAAGCATGCGAGGCATTCCGTTGAAAGGAGTCGGGGACCTAGACCTTTCTCTAGGGACTCCACAGGGGATTCAGACATCCCTTCACCTTGTGAGATGAAAGAGGAGCCTGTATTACAGCCACTGCAAGAAACCCGGCCTCCTTTCGAGTCAGGGCTTCTCGGTATATATTCCACTTGAGGCAGCAAACTCAGGGTCCCTCCCTCACACCTACTGCTGAGAGAGAAGCCTCCTCTTGAGTGGCTTGTGGATACTTGGCATATGTCTTGAGTCTAAGCCAGGCAATCAGCTCTCATCTCCCGGCAATTTGGGGTACACGGAGCATACCTGGAGTTGCTCTTCTGAATTTGGTATTCCTCTTGGCTTGGCACGTTGTTCTCGTGGAACCTCTGGTGTTGCCTAAAGGAAGTCAAGCCACTGGTCGTGTTTGATGTGGATTAGGGGATGGCTCTGAAGTCAAGGCTGGGGAATTCTGCCGCATCTCGTGTTGACTTGGGGTACTTGGAACTCCTTCGCGATGCTGGTGTGACCTCAGGTTCCCTCTCTACTTGTGACAGTGATCTTGCGGACTGTCTTGGGATCCATCAAGCATGTCGAGGGTCCATACATGTTTCTTTGGTATCACGGGATTGCTTTTCATGCAGTGATGGGGAATCGGGCCTCATCTCGCTTTGGGGGAGAAGTCTCATGGTTTTTCTCGAGTTACGGCGGGTTCCTGGGGTATATTCTCGAGTTACGGAGGGGATGGCCCTGCAACACTCGTCTTTCCCCAGCGACGTCAGGACTCCTGTCGAGTTACGAGGGACACCTCAGGAATCTCTTCGAGGCTTGGCAGGGCCAAAGAGACTCTCTTTGAGGTGAGGCGGGAGAACCAGGGTCCCTTTCCAGTAGCTCATGTATATGGATTCCTCTCAATATTCAAGAGGAGTCAGGCATCCTCACCTTTTGAGGAAGTAAACTCTGCGTGCCGCTCGAAGTGTCAAAGGCATGTGAGGCATTCCATTGAAAGGTTTCGGGGACCTAGGCCTTTTTCTATGGACTCCACAGGGCATTCATACATCCCTTCAACTTGTGAGATGATAGAGGAGCCTGTATTCCAGCCACTGCAAGGAAACCCTGCCTCCTTTCGAGTCAGGGCTTCTCGGTGTATATTCCATTTGAGGCAGCAAACTCAGAGTCCCGCCCTCACAACTACTGATGTGAGAAGCCCCAATTGAGGGGCTTGTGGAAAGTTGGCATACGTTTTGAGTCTAAGCCAGGCAATCAGCTCTCCATTCCAGGCAATTTGCGGGTCCAAGGAGCATTATTTGAGTGGCTCTATGAACTTGATATTCGTCTAGACTTGGCACGTTTTTCTCGGGGAAACTCTGGAGTTGCTTAAAGAAAGTCAAACCATTGGTCTTGTTTGATGTGGAACGCGGGATGGCTCTCGAGTCAAGGCAGGTAAATCGGACCTCATGTCGAGTTGATTTGTGGTACATGGAGCTCCTTCGTGATGCTGGTGTGACCTCAGGGTCCCTCTGTACTTGTGACAGTGTTCTTTCGGATTGTCTCGACATCCATCAAGCAAGTAGAGGCTCCTTACAAGTTTTATGGGGATCACGGGATTGCTCTGCATGCAGTGCCAGAGAATGGTGCCTCATCTCGCTTTGAGGGGAAAGTCTCATGGTTTTTCTCGAGTTGCGGTGCGGCCCTGGGGTATAATCTCGAGATACGGCGGGGATGGCACTTCAACAGTCGTGTTTCTCCAGCGACGTCAGGACTCCTGTCGAGTTACAAGGGACACATCAGGAATCTTTTCGAGGCTTGCCAGGGCCAAAGGGACGCTTCTCGAGGTGAGGCGGGAGACCAAGGGACCCTTTCCAGTAGCTCAGGGATATGGGGATTCCTGTCAATGTTCAAGAGGAGTCAGGCATCGTCACCTTTTGAAGCAGTGAACTCTGCGTGCCGCTCGAGGTGTCAAAGGCATGTGAGGCATTCCGTCGAAAGGAGTCGGGGACCTAGGGCTTTCTCTAGGGACTCCACAGGGGATTCCGTCATCCCTTCACCTTGTGAGATGATAGAGGAGCCTGTATTCAAGTCACTGTAAGGAAACCCAGCCTCCTTTCGAGTCATTTGGTCCCTCGAATGGGTCCTACTTTCTTTTTAATCGGGTTTTTTTCTAATTTAGGGGGGGTTTAATCCTTTAAGGGAAAAGGGGGGTTTTTTCCCCGTTTCCGGGGGGTAGGATTTTGGATTACCCGGGGGGGGGTTTGTTTTTGGAAAAAAACCCCTTTTTTGAAGAAAAAGGGGAACTTTTTAGGTTTTGGGGGGGGGGGTTTCGATTTGGGGGGAAACCCGGGGCCCTTTAGGACCCCCAGGATTTGGGTTTTCCCAAGTTTAAAAGGTGGAACCCCTCCCTTTTTAAGCGGAATTGGTCCCCCCAAGGGTTTTAAAGCGAGGCATTCCCCAAAAATGGGGTTTGGGTTTTCAGGGTTTCCCGGGGGTTTAAAACCTTTAAAGGGGTGGAAGTTTTCAAAACTAAGAAAACCCCCTTTCCCTTTAGTAGGGGGGGTGTATACCACTGAAAAGGAAAAAACCGGCCCTCCTAAAAATCGTTAAAACCCCCGAGGCAAAGTTTCTCCCGGGCAAACCCAATAGCCCCCTTTGGCAATTTGGGCGGGTTTTGTTTCCCCCTTTGGGTTTTTTCCCGCTTCAGTTTTTCCAAAAATTTGGGGGGCTGGGGGGTAAGGGGGGAGGGAAGGGGGCTGGGATTTAAGGGGGCCCTCAATTTTTGGGGGGGCCCGGGTTTTCCCGGTTTCCCAGTTTCCCCGTTGGGGCTTGGTTTGGCCTCAAACCCCCCGGGTTTTAAATTTAAGGGCCGGGTTTTTGCAGGGGGGGAAAACGGGTTTTTTTGGGGGTCTCGGGTTTTTTTTCCCCCGGGTTTTGGGAAAAGGGGAAGGGGGGATTTTTCCCGGTTTTACCCTCCCCTTAAATTTTGGAATTTTCTCCAGGCTTGGCAGGGCCCAAAGGACTTCTTTTTTGGGGAGGGAGACAAATTTTTTTTAAAGGAAATTGGGGGTTTGTTTTTTAAAAAAAGGGGCATTTTTTAAAAAAGGGGGCCCTGGGGGAGGGGAACCCTTTAATGGGGTTTTGGGGGGCAATTTTTTAAAACCCCCCCCCAAAAAACCCCCCGAGAAGAAAAGGGCCTTTTCAACCCCGGAAATTTCCCTTAAAGGGGCCCTTTTTTAACCACTTGAGGAAAAAATTTGGGCTTCCCCCCCCCCTTTAAAGCCCCCTTAGGTTTTGGGGGTTTTTCCCCCGGGTGCCCATTTTTCTCCCCGGCTTTGGGAACAGTTTTTAGGTTAATGGGTTTTTTTGGTTGGGGGTTTTTGGGGAATCGGGGGTTCCCAAAAAAAAAGGGGGCCCCGGTTGGTTTTGATTGGTGGCCGGGCCCTTTGGCTGCCCCCCGGGTTTTTGGGGGGCGACCCTTTTATCTTGTTCCTGGTTCCTTTTTTTAAGGTTTTGGGGATTCCTTTGGGGAAAAAATTTGGGGGTTTTTTTTTTGGGGGCCGGGTTTTTTTGAGGGGGGGGAAATCGGGCCTCAAATTTTTTTTTTTGGGGGAACCCGTTTTTTTTATTGGGGGTTTCCCCGGGTACTGGAAGGGGGTTTCCAACCCTTTTTTTCCCCCCAGTAGGCTCCTTCATTTTGGGGGGGGTTTAATTTCGAGTGGGAAAAAAAACCCTTTTAAGGGGGGGAAAACCAGGCCCTTTTTTTAGGCCAGATATTTTCCTTAAATTTTTAAGAGGGCGGATTCCCCCCTTTTTAGGGAAAAACTCCTTCCCCGCTCGGGGTAAACAGAGGCACCAAAAGGTGGGGCCCCCTAGGGGCCCCCAAAGGTTAAATTTACTTTGAGGAAAAAGGGGGGCCGTTTCCCCCAGCAAATTTTTTTTGAGGGGCTTTGGGTTTTTCCCCGAGGCACCCGGCCCCCCCCTAAAAATAAAACCCCCTTTTTAGGGGGGGGTTTTGATAAATTTTTTGGGTTTTTGGGTTTTTTTTATGGGGAAAAGGGGAAAATTTTTTAAATTTTGGATTTTTGGGTTTTGGGGTTTTTTTGGGAAACTTGGGGGTAAAAAAGGGGCCCATTTGGCTGTTTGATGTTAAAAAAATTTTTTCCCAAAAAAATGGCCCCCTTGGGTTTTTTTGGAAAGGGACCCCTTTTTTTGGGGGTAGGGTTTCCCCCTTCGTTATTTCCAGTCCCGGGGCATCAAAGGGGGTTTTTTCCCCCCCTTGGGTTTTCAAAATGGTTTGAAATGGGCCCACCCCCTTTGGGGGGGGGGGCCCCTTTTTTGAGTTTCGGGGGCCGGGGAAATTTGGAAACGGGGGTGGATAACCTTTTCCCAGGGTAGGCTTGTGGTTCGGGAAATCGGGGCCTTTTGGGGTTTCGGGAAAGGGCCTTCTTTTACGGGAGAAAGGGGTTTTTCATTAGGAAAGGGGGCCTTAAATTTGGGGGGGAACCCTTTTGAAAGTCTCTCTCCCCCGGGGGCCCGCAAGGGGGTTTTTAAAAGGTTTTGGGGGGCCAGGCCTTTTTTTGGCTCCCAAGGGGGTTCCCCCCCTTTTCATTTTAATAAAGGACCTTAAACCCTTTAAAAAAAACCCCGCCTTTTGTTTAAAATTTTTTTTTGTGAAAAATTATTGGGAGAAACCCCCCCCCCCTTTTCCAAAATTTTTTGAAAGGGCCCCTTTTTTGGGGGGTAAAGGATCCGGGTTTTTAGCAAGCAATCCCAAAATTCATAGGGAATTTGGGGGGGAGGGGAAATTTTTCCCCCAAAAGGGATTGTTTTTTAATGGGAATTTTGGAGTTGCAAAAAAAACAATGTCCGGGGATGGGGGGGGGCCTTTGGAAACCAAAGGGGGGGGCCGGGGGGGTTTTGGAAATTTGGGGGGTTCCCTTTCGGGGTTTTGGGGGCCCCCTTTTTTAGAAGGGTTTTTCGATTTTGAACAAATCTCCCCAGGTTTTAAAAAAAAAGGGTTTCTATGATCCCGGGAATGGGCCCATCCCTTTCGGGAAAAAAATGGTTTTTCCGGCTGCCCGGGGGGGTTTTTAAAGGCGGGGTCCCTTTAAAATTTTCCCCCCAAACCGGGCCCCCGTTAAAGGCAAATTAGGAACTTTTTGAGTTTGGGCCCCCAAACCCTTCTCAGGGGGGGCCAGGGCCCCTTCCCCTGCCGGAATTTTTATTTCCTTTAATTTTGGGGGGTCGGGAACCTTTTTAAAAGGAAAAGCGGGCCCTGGGTTGGGGGGGTTCCGGAAAAAGGGGCGGTTTTCTCGGGGTTTGGGGACTACCCTTCACCCTTTTGGAGAAAACCTGTTTAACATTTGGGAAACCCCCTTTTTGGGGCCCTTTTTTTTTGATTTCCCCTGAAAAAAACCCGGGCCCTCCCTCCCCTTTGAGGGGGGGCCCCCGTCTTTTGGGGTGGGATACTTTGGCCAAACCCAATCATTTTCCAACCCAATTTCCAGGGGAAATTTCCCTTTTTCTTGGCCGGGCCCCCTTTTTTTTAGGGGCCGGGCCTTTTATTTTTAAAGGAAAAGACTGTTGTTTAGGGAACGGGGAAAACCGGCAAGGAAAGGGGGCCCCTTTTTTTTTGGGGGGCCATGGGGTTTTTTTGGGTGCTTTCCCAGGGTCCCAAAATTTGGGAATTTTTTGGGATTTTGGGGGAAAAAACAATCGGGCCCTTTTAATTGGGTCCTTTTTCCCTTTGGGGGAAACCGGGCCCCCCCCCCCTTTTGGGGGGTGGGTTTTTTTTTTTTCTGATTGCGGCGGGGCCCGGGGTTTTTGGGGGGGGCCCTTTTAAAATTTTTTCCAAAACCAATTTCTTTTGGGGCCTTTGTTTCCCAGGGTTGGGAGGGGGGGGGAAAAAATTTTGGGGGTTTTTGGGGGGGGGGGGGATTTTTTTCCCGGTGGGTTTGGAATTTTTGGGGGGCCCCGGCTACTTTTATTTGCGAAATTTGGTCCTAAGTGTAAAAAAAATTTCTTGTAAAGGATCCTGGGTTTTTGGGAAACCCCCCAAAAAACCCCCCTTTTTTTTGGGGAAAAAGGTTATTAGCCCCAGGGAAACCCCCCCCCTTTGTCAGGGCTCGGTTTCCATTGAGGGAAAATCAGGGCCCCCCCTCAACCCCCCGCTAAAGCCCCCTTTTAGGGCGGGTTTTCATATCTTGTTTTGGGAATCCCCATTCCCCAATTTTTACGGGGGGGCCCCCCCGAAAAATTTTTGGTTGGAGGTTTTTCCGGGGAACCCTTTTTTGCCCAAAGAAATCACCCCCCGGTTTGGGGAAGGGAAGGGGGCCCCCATCAAGGGAAAGGGTTTTTTGGGGGGTCTCGGGATTTTTACAAAATCCTTTTTTCTTTTTATAGGCCCCCATTTGCGTGTTTTTTAAGTTGGGTCCAAAACAAAACCCCCAAATTTGTTTTGGGGTCAATTTTTTCCAAAATGGGGAACCCTTTTTTGGGGGGAAAATTTGGTTTTTTTTGGCCCTGGGGTTTTTTGAGTTACGGAGGTGGGTCAAAAATGTTTTTTAAAACCCCGGCCCTTTTTTGGGGAAACCCCAGTCTCTTAGGTGGCAGGGCCGGACCTTTTTAGGGGGGGAAAAAGGTTTTTCCCCGGTTTTTGGGGGGTTTAAAAAAGGGGGGTTTAGGGTTTCCCCCCTTTTTTGGGGGCTTGGGGGCCCCCTAGGGGAAGGGGTTAGGCTTTTTAAAGGGGTCGGGGCCTGCCTTTTTGGACCCCAAAGGATTTTTTTTCATTTTAGGAAAGGGGGCCCTTTTCAGGGAGCGGGGAAACCCCCCCCTTTCAGTCAGGGTTCCGAAATTTTAAAGAGGCAGTCATTTCCCCCCCCCCCTCTGTGAGGGGCCCCTTGAGGGGTTTGTGGAAAGGATGTTTGGGTTCAAACCCCAATTTTCCCCCAAATTTTTTTAAAGGGGGAAAAAATGGTTGCTTTTGAAAAATTTTGGGGGTTTTTGGGGGCCCCCTTTTTTATTTGTTTTAAAAAAAGCCCCGGCTTTTTGATGGGGGGGGTGGCTTCCCGAACAGGTTTCTCCCATTTGGGGATTTTTTGGGGTTTTTCCCCTTTGTTGGGGGGGTTCCTCGGGTTTCATTTTGGGGGGGTTTCCCCTGTTTTGGCAAAAGGGGGAAAAAAGGGCCCTTTTTTGGGGTTTTGGGGTTTTGGGGGGGGGCCCCATCCCCCTTTGGGGGGAATTCTGGTTTTTTGATTCCGGGGGGGGGTTTTCGGTTTTTTGGGGGGGGCCCCCAACACGGGCTTCCCACGCTTTAGGATTGTCGTTTTAGGGAAAATAGATTTTGGGTTGGGGGGAAAAAAAACTTTTTTGATGACGAGCAGGGACCCTTCCAAAGGAAAAGGGGGTTTCCCTTTAAATTTTTAAGAGGTCCGAGGGTTTCCCCGGCCCTTTTTTCCCCTGGGGTTTAAAGGGTTTGGATTCCCAAAAAGGGAACCGCTTTCCCGGGGTCCCGGGGGCCCCCCCTCCCCTTTTGGGGGATAGGGCCGTAACCCCGAAAAACCCTTTCCCTTTGGTAGGGCTTCCTGAAAACCCTTAAACCCTCGGTTCCCCTAAAAAACCTTTTAAATTTGGGGGGCCCCGGAAAAGGGGAATTTAGTTTGGGCCCTTTTTAAAAAGGGGGAATTTTTGGAATTTTTTCCCATTTTTAAAACCCTTTTGTGG
Source organism: Odocoileus hemionus (assembly GCA_020976825.1). Classification (NCBI taxonomy): domain Eukaryota; kingdom Metazoa; phylum Chordata; class Mammalia; order Artiodactyla; family Cervidae; genus Odocoileus; species Odocoileus hemionus. The sequence goes on from JAJLRB010002389.1 coordinate 14,012, forward strand.
GGAAAGGGGGGGGGAGGAAAGGGGGGGCCCTCTTTGGGGGGGTTTTTTTTGGGGGGACCGGGCTTTAAAGGTTTTTTCTTGGGGGTTTTTTTAAAAAAAGGGGGAAAAAAGGGGGGGTGCAAAAAACCCCAATTTTTGGGGGGTTTTTGGGTTTTGGGCCGGGGGTTTTTTGGGGGGTTTAAATTTTGGGGTTAAAAAGTTTGGGAAAAAAAACCTTTTGGGGGGGCCAAAGGGACTTCCTGAAGGGGGGGGCCCCCCCCCGGGGGGGCCCCAAAAAGGGTTTTTTTTAAAAAATCAAAACTCCCCAAGAAAGGGGGCCCCAAAAAAGGGGGCTTTTAAGGGGGGATTTTTTCCCCCCAGGATTTTTTTTGGGGAAAAAAACCGTTTTCCCCCAAAAACCCCTTTGGGGGGGCCCCAAAAAGGGAAAAAACCCCCCCCCCTTTTGAAAAGGGGGGGGGAAACCCTAATTCCCCCCCCATCCCCCTTTGGGGGCCCCTCCTTTTTAAAATTTTTTTTTTTTTCAATTTTTCCCGGCCCCCGGGGGGGTTGGTTTGTTTTTTAAATCAAGGGGGAACCCCTTATTTTTGGGGGGGGTTTTCCATGCCCCAGGTTTTTCTTTTTTTTGGGGGTTTAAAAAAGTCTCAAAGTTTTTCGGGTTTTTGCCCTTGGGGTCCCAAAGAAGGGGGGGGGAAAGGGGGGGGTTTTTCTCCGGGGGGGATGGGAAACTCCCCCCGGGCCCCCCGGGGGGGCAAAAAGGGGGGGGAAAAATTTTTAGGTTTGGAGGGCCAAAGGGGGGGGTTTTTTGGGGTAGGGGAAGGGATCCTTTTTTAAGGGTAGGGTTTTTTAAAAAAAGTCAAAAAGGGGGGGGGGCCCCGAAAAGGTTTGGGGGCCGCCTTTAAAAGGGATAACATTCCAAGATGGGGCCTGTTTCCAATCCCAAAGGGGCCCCCTTCCCGTTTTAAAAAAAATTAAACACTAAAAACCCCGCCCTTTTCCCCCCTGGTTAACCACGGGGAGAAAAAGGGGCCCCCAACTTCCCCAAAGGGAAAACCCCCTGGCGGGGGGGATTTTGGTCTAAAAAAGGATCCTTCCCCCCCCAATTTTGGGGAAACTCTGGGGGTTTAAAAAAATTTTTTGGGGAAAGTTTTTTCCGGGAACCTTGGGTTGTGGAAAAGGCCCTTCGTGTTTGATGGAAAGGGTCCTAGTAAGGGGGTTTTTTTTCTCCTTGGGGGGTCTTACTTTTTGGGTTGGGCCAATTTTCCCCATTGTGAAATTCTTGGGAGTCTTGGTTCAAAAAGGGGGGCCCGGGGTTTCTGGAACCCGGTTTCCCTTTTCCAGGCCCGGGGGGCCCCCCCTTTAAAAAAAAAATTCCCTTTTTTTGGGGCCGGGTAGGGTTTTGGGGGGACCGGGGGGGTCCCTGAAAATTTTTTTCCCCCCCCCAAGAAAACCGTCCCTTTTTGGGGAAACCCTTTTTTCGAGGTTTAGGGCCCAAAAAAATTTTTTGGGGGGGGGGGGCCAGGCCCCTTTCCCCCAAATAAAGGGGGTTCCTCTCAAATTAAAGATAGGCTGTATTGAAGGAAAAACTTTTGCCGGGGTTTAAAAATTGGGGGGCCAAAAAAGGGTTCGGGGGAAAATTTTTCCCGGCCCCGGGGAAACCCCCCCCTTTGTAAAAAAGCTTTCCCCCCCCAAGGGCCCCCCCCTTTTAGTGGGTATATGTATTTTCCCCTTAGGCGAAAAAATTTTTTTCCCCCCCCCACTTTGGTGAAAGGGCCCCCGAGGCTTTTGGGGGAAAGGGATCGTTTGGTTGGGAATTCCCCCCTTCCGCATTTGGGTCCCGGGTTTTTGTTGAAATTTTTCCAAAAGTTTTTCTCGGGGCTTAAATTCTAAAAAAAGACCCTTGGTTTGGGGTGGGGCCCCGGGGGGGGTTTATTGGAAGGGGGAAAATAGTTTATTTGGGGGGGCCCCGGGTCTTTGGGGACCTGTTCCCCCTTTTTTTTTTGAATTTTTTTTTTTTGGGGCCCCGCAAAAGGGGTTCTAAAATTTTTGGGACAGGGGCTTCAGAGAGGGGAAAAGGGTTTTTTGGGGAAATCGGTTTTTTTTGGGGGGGGGCGGGGTAAAAAAAAACCCGGGGGCCCCAAAAAAGTTTTTCCAGGACTCCCCTTTTTAAATTTGGGGTTTTTAGCTTTTGGGGGGGAAAGGGAAAAGCTTTTTTAGTAGGGGGGAAATTTCCATACCCCGGGGTTTGGGGGCCTTAATTTTTAAGGGGGATGTAAATTTTTCATAAATTTGGGGCCCCGGAAAGCTTCCCCTTCCGGAAAGGGGTTTGGGCCCTTTTCTCTAAGGGCCCCCCGGGGTTGCCCCCCCCGGGGGTTAAAAGGCCCGATTCAGCCTGGGGCCCCCTTTTTTGTGGGGCCGGTGTTAAATTTTTATTGAGGGCAAAAAAGGGCCCTCCCCCCCCCTTGGGGGGTTCCCTAGGGGGTTTTGGGTTTTTATTTCTTGGGAACCGCAATCAGCTCCTTTATCCCGGGAAATTTTGGGGTCCGAGCATTGGGGGTTTTATTTTTTTTTTTTTTGTTCCGGGGCCGGTTTTTTTAAAGGAAATAAGGCCCTTTTTTTTTATGGGGCGGGATGGGCCCAAGGGGGGAACCCTTTTTTGTTGGGGACTTGGCCCCGCAGCTTTTTGATTAGGGGCCCCCCTTTTTTTTTTGCGGAGTTTGAAAAAATTTAGGGTTCAGTTTTTTGGGAACCGGGGGCCCTTTTTTTGGGGGGGGCCCCTCTGTTTGGGGGGGGCAAGGTTTTTTTTTTTCCCCGGGGGGCCTTTATTTGGGGAAGGGGGGCCCCAACAGGGCCCCCCCCGGGGGGTCCCCTTTTTTTAAAAAAACCCCTTTTTTTCCCCCCTTGGGGGAAATCTTTGGTGGGGGAAAACCTTTTTTAGACCAGGATATTATTCCCAAAAAGGGGGGCGGGGACCTTTTTGGGAAATCCTGCCCCCGGTTCGGAAGGGGTTCCTAAAGGGGGGACCTGGTTTTTGGGAAGGGGTCTAACCCCCTGGGAAAAAAGGACCCTTAAATTCGGAAAACCCGCCCCTTTAAAAGGGCTTTTCGGATATCCCCTTAGGAGAAAAAAGGGGTCCCCCCCAACCCCCCCGGGGGAAAGGGGCCCCCTTTCTTGTTTGGAAAAATTCATTTTGAGAACCGGCCCACTCCCTTTGGGGAAATTTGGGGGATTTTGGTTCCCGGGGAAATTTACTGCTTGGGAAGTTTTTTTCCGGGAACCCCTTGTTCCTTTTTTTCCCTTGGTTTGTTTTGGGGAAAACCAGAATCCCAAGTTGGAGGGAAAGGGGGTTTCCAGGGGGTTGGGTTTTCAGGAGCCCTTGGATTTTTCTAAGGGGGGCCCCCCCCCCTTTGACAGTGCTTGGTTTCTCGAATCCCAAAGGGAAAAAGGGTTCCCAAAATGGGGATAGGGTTTTTTAGTGGGGGAAGGGGTCTTCCCGGGGGGGGGGTCCTGGTTTCCGGGGGGCCCCCTTAATCAGGGCCCCGGGGGTTTCCCCTTCAAATCGGTTTCCCCCCACTTTGATTTTCAGAAGGACTTTGAATTTTTGGTTTGCAGGGGCCAAACGCTTTTATTTAGGGGGCCAAGGGCCCCTTTTTTTTCCGGAAATTGGGGGTTCCCTTTTTTGTTTGAGGGTTTGGATCGAATTTTGAAAGGAAATTGGGTGGGTGAAAAATTGGGGGGGCACCTAAAGGGGCGGGCCTACTTTTTAAAAGGGCCCCCCGGGGGCAAACCCCTTTATTGTGAATGGGGGTGTTCAACCCCAAAAAAACCCGGGGTCCCTTTTTAGTTTGGGTTTTCCCGGAAAATTCCCTTGGGAGCAAAAAGGGCCCCCTCATCTTGAGGAAGCCTTTTTGGGGTTTGGGTTTTCCTTTTGGGTTTTTGGGGGGGTCACTTCACCCCTTTGGGGGCCGGACCCAAATTTTTAAAAATTTTTATTTCCTCTGCTGGAGGGCCGGGGGCCTTTGGGGGGAAAGGAATAACCGGGCCCGGTTTTTTTGGGGGGGGCCTGAAATAAAGGGGGGAAGGGGAGGGTTTTATTGGGGGGCCCTTTCCCTTTTTTGGGGGGGGGGCCCCCTTTTTTGGAATTTTTTCTTTTTTAAACCTGGGGGGGCCTTTTCTTTTGGAAACCGGTCTTTTCAGTGGGTCCGGGGTTTTTCCCGGGGGAAATTTTGGTTTTCCCCCATTGCGGGGAGGGGTTTTTGGTTGGGGGGGGGAAAGTTTCCCCCCCATCCCCTTTGGGAAAACCCGGTCTCTTTGCGGCCAAAATTCTCGGGGATTTTGGGTTCCCCTTAGGAGCCACGTTTTTGGGTTTTAAGTTCAAGGCAGCGGATTTGCACCTTTTAAGGGGAATTCTTTCGCTGGGGGTAAACAAAGGGGGTTTCCTCAAAACGGGGCTTGGGTTTTTTGGATCCATCGGGTCAAAAACCTTCCCCTTTTTAAGGATGTTTTCGCATGGGGAAACCCCCCCTCCTTTGAGGGTTTTCGGGTTTTCCCTTTGGGGGTCGGGTCCCCCCTACAACTGAAAAACCCCCCCCCAAAAGGGTTTGGGAAAGGGGGAAACTTGGGTTTAAAACTACCCCTGGAATTTTGGGGCCCCGGAGACCCGGTTTCTTCTGCTCGTATTTTTTCCCCCATTGTTTCGGGGGGCCTTTTTAAAAAAACCCCCTGGTGGTTTTGGGAAGGGGATCAATTAAAAGGGGGGGGGGGGTTTTTTTTAAGGGGAAAACCCCCTTGTGAGTTTTGGACCCCGAATTTCCCCTCGGAAATGTTCTTGGGGTTGGGCTCGGATCCCCCAAAAACAGGCCTTAATTTTAAAACGGGTTTTTACAATTAAGGGGGGGGCAAATTTTTTTTTGGGGAATTTAGGTTTTTTCCGGTTTTGGGGGGCCGGTATAAACCCGGGTTTGGGGGATTTCCCCCAAAATTTTTTCCCCCCAAAACCCCTTTTTTTAAGAGGGCACCCTTTTCTTTTTGTTGGAGGGGGGGGACCCTTTTTTGTAGGCGGAAAACCCCCTTTTTAAGGACAGGGTTTGGGGCCCGTTTTTAAAGGGGAAGGCCCCTGTGTTTTATCGTAAAATGGGCCCTCAGGTTAAAAAAAAAAAATTCCTTTAAAGGTCGGGGGGGCCCCCTTTTTTGGGCTAAAGGGGGGAAAATTTCCCTTTTTGGGGGTTAAAACAGCCCTGCGGAAAAGGCTCCCAGTCGGGTTCCCGGATAATTTCCCTTTGGGGGAGAATCAAATCCCCCCCAACCCAGGGGGGGGAAAGCTTTTCGAGTGGCGGGAACGGAATTTGGGAAAACCCGGGAAAAGTTTTCCCCCCAATTTGGGGGTCAGGAGAACCTGGGTTTTTCCCTTCTGAAGGGGGTTCCCGGGTTGGGAAATTGTTTTGGAACTGGGGGTTTTCCCAAGGAATCGCCCCTTCTGTTTAAATAGGGAGCCAAAAGCTGGGAACCCGCCTTTTGGTTGCTTGGGGGTTAATCCTTGGAGCGGGGGGGCCCCAGGTCCCCCCCCTAACTATTTGGGAGCCTTGGGGAAAAGCTTGAGGGAACATTTTTTTGGTTCCGGATTGCTTTTTCCAGCAATGGGGGGGGGGCCTCTCGGTTTGGGGAATCTCATGGTTTTTTTTTGGACCGGGGTTTGGAACTCGGTTTGGGGGAGGTGCCCCTTTTTTCCCCCCCCATGGCTCCCCGTGATTTGGGGGCATTCTTGGGGTTGGGGGAAAAATTTTTGAGGTGGGCGGGAAACCGGCCCTTTCCCCTTTTTTGGTTCCCTTAAATTCAAGAGGGTCAGGTCTCCCTTTTGGGGGGTTCCCCTCCGTAAGGAAAGGTTGGGGTTTTTCCCTTGGGATTCATACATCCCTTCATACTTGTGAGATGATAGAGGAGCTGTATTCCAGCCACTGCAAGGAAACCCTGCCTCCTTTCGAGTCAGGGCTTCTCGGTGTATATTCCAATTGAGGCAGCAAACTCAGAGTCCCGCCCTCCACAACTACTGATGTGAGAAGCCCCCAATTGAGGGGCTTGTGGAAAGTTGGCATACGTTTTGAGTCAAAGCCAGGCAATCAGCTCTCCATCTCCAGGCAATTTGCGGGTCCAAGGAGCATTATTTGAGTGGCTCTATGAACTTGATATTCGTCTAGACTTGGCACGTTTTTTCTCGGGGAAACTCTGGAGTTGCTTAAAGAAAGTCAAACCATTTGGTCTTGTTTGATGTGGAACGCGGGATGGCTCTCGAGTCAAGGCAGGTAAATCGGGCCTCATGTCGAGTTGATTTGTGGTACATGGAGCTCCTTCGTGATGCTGGTGTGACCTCAGGGTCCCTCTGTACTTGTGACAGTGTTCTTTCGGATTGTCTCGACATCCATCAAGCAAGTAGAGGCTCCTTACAAGTTTCATGGGGATCACGGGGATTGCTCTGCATGCAGTGCCAGAGAATGGTGCCTCATCTCGCTTTGAGGGGAAAGTCTCATGGTTTTTCTCGAGTTGCGGTGCGGACCTGGGGTATAATCTCGAGATACGGCGGGGATGGCACTTCAAACAGTCGTGTTTCTCCAGCGACGTCAGGACTCCTGTCGAGTTACAAGGGACACATCAGGAATCTTTTCGAGGCTTGCCAGGGCCAAAGGGACGCTTCTCGAGGTGAGGCGGGAGACCAAGGGACCCTTTCCAGTAGCTCAGGATATGGGGATTCCTGTCAATGTTCAAGAGGAGTCAGGCATCGTCACCTTTTGAAGCAGTGAACTCTGCGTGCCGCTCGAGGTGTCAAAGGCATGTGAGGCATTCCGTCGAAAGGAGTCGGGGACCTAGGGCTTTCTCTAGGGACTCCACAGGGGATTCCGTCATCCCTTCCCTTGTGAGATGATAAGAGGAGCCTGTATTCAAGTCACTGTAAGGAAACCCAGCCTCCTTTCGAGTCAGGGCTTCTCGGTGTATATTCCACTTGAGGCAGCAAACTCAGGGTCCCTCCCTAACACCTACTGATGAGAGAAGCCTTCGCTAGAGGGGCTTGTGGAAAGTAGGCATCCTTCTTGTGTCTAAGCCAGGCAATTCAGCTCTCATCTCAGGCAATTTGGGGTCCATGGAGCATTTGTGTTTGATGGGGAACCCCGGGGGGATGGCGCTGGAGTCAAAGGCTGGATGGGGGAATCGAGGGCTATCTCTGTTTGATGTGGGGTACATGGAGCTCTTCGCGATGCTTGTGTGACTCAGGGTCCCTCCTCTAATTTGAGAGTGTTCTTGCAGGATTGTCTGGAAATCCATCAAGCAAGTCGAGGTCTTACAGGTTTCATGGAGATCACGGGATTTCTCTGCATGCATTGCAGGGGACTGGGCTCATCTCGCTTTAAGGGAGAAGTGTCATGGTTTTTCTCGAGTTGCGGCTGGGGGACCTGAGGTATAATTATCGGAGTTACGGCGGGGATGGCCCTTTAAGAATCGTGATGTCCAGCGACGTCATGACTCTGTCCAGTTATGAAGGACACTTCAGGAATCTCTTCGAGGGTTCGGCAGGGCCAAAGGGATGCTTCTCTGAGGTGAGTTTGGGAGACAGTGGGTCCTTTCCAGGAGCCACAGTGATATTGGGATTTTCTCAATGTTCAAGAAGCAGTAAGGGATTCGTCACCTTTTGAAGCAGTGAAAGCTCTGTGTCGACGTCCGCGTCGAAGTGACTGTCAGAGGAAACGCTGTTGTGAGGCATTCGTCGTCAAAGGTGTCGGGGACTGTTAGGGTTTTACTCTAGAGGACTCTCATTATGGGTATCGCAGACTCCTATCACTCGTGAGATGCAAAGATGAGGCTTTATTCAAGCCAATGCAAGGAAACCGGCCTCCTTTAAACGTCAGGGTAGCTTCTCTCTGTTGTGTATATTCCACTTGAAAGGCTGAAAACTCGTAGGCGTCCTCTCTCACAACCTACTGATGTGACAACCCACACTTGAGGGAGTACTGTAGGAAAGTTGGAATACGTTCTCTGAGTCTTAAGCCTCAGGGCTATCGCTCTCTCTATTCTCCAGGCGCCATTCTGCACGGATACACGGAGCAATCCTCGAGATCGCTCTGCGCTGAACTACTGTATCTATCTCTAGGTCTTGGCATGGTCGTTGTGTCCTCGGCGGAACCGTTGGAGTTGCTAACGAAAGTCACGCCACTGGGGTGGTGGTTTGTTGTGGAATCGGGGTACGGTTACTTCAGCAGTCAAGGTTAAGGGAACAGCGTGGTGGGCCTAGGATTTCAAAGTTTATGATGTGGGTTACATGGAGCCACTTCGTGATGCTTTTGTGGTTGACCTCAGGCTTCCTTCTCCTATTGTGACAGTGTCGGGTTTGGGTATTGTCTCGAGATCCAACAAGCAAGTCGAGGGGCTTCTTTACATGTTTTTTCATGCGGATCCACGGATTGCTCTGCATGCATTGAAGGGGAATCGGGCATCCTCATTTCGCTTTGAGGGGAAGTGCTCATGGTTTTTTTTTTTTCTCGAGTTGCGGCGGCGGACCTGGGGTATAATCTCGAGTTACGGCGGGGGATGTTTCCCTTCAACACTCGTGTTGGTCCAGCGACGTCAGCACTCCTATCTAGTTTATGAGGGAACACCTTATGAATCTCTTCTAGGCTTGGCAGGGCCAAAGGGGACGCTTCTTTGAGTGTGAGGCGTGGGAGTGCACCAAGGGTCCCATTTCCCAGTAGCCACCAGGGAATATTGGGATTCCTGTTAATGTTAAAGAGGAGTCAGGCATCGTCAGCTTTTGATGCAGTGAACTGGTGCGGGACCGCGCTCGATAGTTGTCAAAGGCGCGAAAAAGCATGCGAGGCATGATGGTCCGTTGAAAAGGTGATCGGGGACCCTAGACTTTCTCTTGGGACCTCCACAGGGGATTCAGAATCCCTCCACCTTGTGAATAATGAAAGAGGACCCCTGTATTACAGCCAGCTGCAAGGAAACCCGGTCCTCTTGTTTCCGAAATCAGGGTTTCTCTGGCGGTATATATTCTCACAATTGGGAGGGCAGCAAAATCAGGGTCATCCTCCCTCACACCTACTGCTGAGAGAAGCCTCCATCTTGAGTGGCTTTTGGATACCTTGGGCATATGTCCCTTTTGAGTCTTACGCCAGCAATCAGCTTCGTCATCTCCCGGCAATTTAGTGGTACACGGAGCATACCCTTGGGTTTGGCTCTTCTCGAATTGAGGGTATTCCCCTCTGTGGCTTGTCTACTTCTTTTGTTTCTCGTGGGATAACCGGTGCGGGTGTTTGGCCTAAAGGAGAGGTCAAAAAAGCCCCTGTGTCGTGTATTGAATTGTGGAATAGGGGAAAGGGCTCTGAAGTCAAGGCTGGTGGAAGTTCTACTGCCGCATCTCGTGTTGAACTTGGAGTTCCCCTGGTAAACTCCTTCGCGATGCCCTTGGTATTTGTGACCCTCAGGTTCCCTCTCTACTTGTGACAGTGGGGGGGATTTGCCGGATGTCTTGGGATCCATCAAGCTTGTCGAGGGTCCCTACATGTTTCTTTGGTATGGCACGGGATTGCCTTATCAGCAGTGATGGGGGAGGGGGGGGGCGGGGGGGCGCGGGGGGGTCGGGCCCCTCATCTCGCTTTGGGGGGGGAGAAGTCTCCATGGTTTTTCTCGACGTTACGCGACCTGCGGGTTTTCTCATCGGGGTATATTCTCCGAACAGTTACGGAGGGGATGGCCCTGCGCCCCAAAAGGGAACACATCGTCCTTTGTCCCCGTCCCCCCCCAGCGACTCGGGGGGGGTGGCGGGGGGGAGGGATTGTCCCTGTCGAGTTACCGCAAGGGTATCAACCTCAGGGAGCATCTCTTCGAGGCTTGGGCAGGAGGGCCAAAAGAGACTCTCTTTATGAGGGAGCCCCCCCGCGGCGAGAAACCCAGGGTCCCGGTTTCCCTCCAGTCAGCTCATCCGGTATATGGGGATCTCCTCTCAATACCTCTACAAGAAGGATGTCCCAGTCAGCCGCGATGGTCACCATTTTTCGAGCGAAGTAAACTCTGCGCTCTGCCGCTCGACAGTGTCCAAAGGCATGTGAGGCATTCCATTGCGAAAGGCTTTCGGGGACCTAGGCCTTTCTCCTAAATGGACTCCCACAGGCACCTCCTCTTTTACATCCCTTAAACTTGTGAGAATGGATAGAGGAGCCTGTATCCAGCCACTGTAAGGAAACCCTGGCCTCCTTTCGAGTCCCAAGGGCTTCTCGGTGTACAACACTTCCCGATTTGAAGGGAGGCAGCAAACTCAGAGTCCCCGACCCTCACAACTAACTGCATGTGAGAGCACACCCCAAATTGAGGGCCTACTTTGGAAAAGTAGCATACGCAGTTTCCTTGACGTCTAAGCCGGCAGGCAATCACGGCTCTCCCCCTCGCCCATCCGCCTCCAGGCAATTGTTGCGGGTCCACAGGCTGAGCATTAAAGTTGAGTGGCTCTATGAACTGGGATATTCGGATCTAGACTTGGCACGTTTTTTGGGGGATTCACCGGGGAAATGGGATCGTTCCGCTGATTAAATCAAAAGTCAAACCATGGACCGCTTGTGTTTTGATGTGGGAACGCGCGGGATGGCTCTCGAGTCAAGGCTCTAAATAAAATCCCGGACCCCCAACCTCAGGGTCGAGTTGGATTTGTCCCGGGTACACATGGAGCTCCTCTTTCGTGATGCCTGGTGTGTGATCATCCAGGTGTCCCTCTGTACTTGTGGACAGTGTTCTTTGGAGTTAGGTCTCGACATCCATCAAGCAAGTAGAGGCTCCCTTACAAGTTTTTTATGGGGATCACGGGATTGCTCATGCATGCATTCCGAGTGCCAGAGAATGGTGCCTCATCGGGCCTCGCTTCTGAGGGGAACGTACCTCATGGTTTTTCTCGAGTTGGCGGTGCGCTGCGGGCCTCCTGGGGTGTTAATATTCTCGAGGATGGAACGGCTACTGGAATCCGGCACTTCAACAGCCCGTTTAGGGGGGGGGGGTGGGGTCGTCTGTTTCCTTCTCCAGCAGACGTCAGGGGGGACTCCTCCCTGGGGGGTCGAGTTACAAGGGACACATCAGGAAAATAATCTTTTCGAGGCTTGACCAGGGCCAAAAGGGGACGCTTCTCGAGGGTGGGAGCCGTCGGAGACACCAAGGGAGCCCTTTCCCAGTAGCTCAGGGATATGGGGATTCCTGTTTCAATGTTTCACAAGAGGAGGGTCAGGCATCCGTCTCGCTCACCTTTTGAAGCAGTGAAACTCTGCGTGCCGCTCGATCCCCGGTGTCAAAGGGCATGTGAGGGCAATTCCGTCGAAAGGAGTCGGGGGGGGGGGACCCTAGGGCTTTCTCTAGGGACTCCACACGGGGGATTCCCAGTCATCTCCTTCATCCCCTTACTAACCTGGTTTTGAGATGATTGATGGAGGAGCCTGTATTCAATGGTCCACTGTAAGGAAAAAAAATAAAACCCAGCCCTCTTTCGAGTCAGGGCTTCTCGGTGTATATTCCCACTTGAGGCCAGCAAACTCAGGGTCCCCTCCCTAACACTACTGATGGAGAGAGAAGCCTTCGCTAGGGGCTTGGTGGAAAGTAGGCATCCTTCTTGTGTCCTAAGCCAGGCAAATCAGCTCTCATCTCCGCAGGCAATTTGGGTCATGGAGCAATGTTTCTCGAGTGGCTCTTATGAACTTGTATTCCTACTAGGGACTTGGCACGTTGAGTTCCTCAGGGAAACACGGTTGGAGTTGCATAAAGGAAGTCAAGCCACTGTCCGTGTTTGAGATGGGGAAGGGGGTGGGGAGTGGGGATGGCTCTGGAGTCAAGGCAGGGGGAACGGGCCTCATCTCGAGTTTGATGCATGGGGCCCATGGAGCTCCTTCGCGATGCTTGTGTGACCTCAGGGTCCCTCTCTACTTGTGACAGTGTTTTTGCGGACTGTCTCGACATCCATCAAGCAAGTCGAGGTCCTACATGTTTCATGGGAGATCACGGGATTGCTCTGCATGCATTGCAGGGGAATCGGGCCTCATCTCGCTTTAACTTGGAGGGGAAGTCTCATGGTTTTTCTCGAGAGTTGCGGCGGGACCTGAGTACAATTATTCTCGAGTTACGCCGGGGATGGCCCTTCAAGAAATCGTGATTGTCAAAGCGAAGCATCAGGCGAACTCCTGTCCAGTTATGCGAGGACACTTCAGGAATCTTCTTCGAGGCTTGGCAGGGCAAAAGGGATGCTTCTCGAGGTGAGTTGGGAGACCCAGGGGTTCCCTTTCCAGTAGCCACAGGGTGATACTGGGATTCCTGTCAATGTTCAAGATGAGTCAGGCATCCGTCAAATTTTGAAGCAGTGAACTCTGCGTGCTCTCGAGGTGTCAGAGGCATGTGAGGCATTCCGTACGAAAGGAGTCGGGGGACTTAGGGTTTCTCTAGGACTCCACAGTGTCCGGTGCAGGACATCCCTTCACCTGTGAGATGAAAGACTAGACCTGTATTCAAGCCACTGCAAGGGAAACCGGCCTCCTTTAAAGTCAGGGCTTCTCGGTGTATATGCCCACATTGAGGCAGTAAATCTCATAGGGTCCCTCCCTCATACCTATTGATGTGAGAAGCCCCACTTGAGGGGCTTGTGGAAAGTTGGCATACGTCTTGAGTCTAAGCCAGGAATCAGCTCTCCATTCGAGGCAATTTGGGGTACACGGAGCATTTCCTCGAGTTGCTCTGCTGAACTTGGTACTCCTCTAGACTTGGCAGGTTGTTTCTCGGGGGAACCTCTGGAGTTGCCTAAAGAAAGTCACGCCACTGGTCAGGTGTTTGATGGTGAATCGGGGTGGCTCAGGAGTCAAGTAGGGGAAGCGGCCTCATCTCAAAGTTGATTTTGGGGGCCCATGGAGCCACTTCGTGATGCTTGTGTGACCTCAGGTTCCTCTCTACTTGTGACAGTGTTTTGGGATTGTCTCGAGATCACAACAAGTCCGAGTCGAGGCTTCTTACATGTTTTCAAGGGGCTCAGGGATTGCTCTGCATGCATTGAAGGGGAATCGGCACTCATTTTCAAGCCCCTTGAGGGGGAAGTGATCTCATGGTTTTTTTCTCGAGGGGAGTTGGGTGCGGCGGGGGACCTGGGGTATATTCTACGAGTTACGCGGGATGTCCTTCAACACTCGTGTTGGTCCCTAGATCGTCAGGGAGTCCATATCTGGTTATGCGGGACATCGTTATGAAATCTCATCTAGGCTTGGCAGAGGCCAAATACAACGCTTCTTTGATGTGAGGAGGGAGAACCAAGGGTCCCTTTACAGTAGCCAACAGTGGAATATTGGGAATTCCTGTTAAATGTTCAACGAGGAGTCAGGCATACGTCAGCTTGTGATGCAGTGAACGTGTGCGGCCCCGTTTGAGGTGTCCAAAAAGCATGCGAGGCATCCCGTTTGAAAAGAGAGTCGGGATGACTCTGTGCGGCCTTTCTGTATGGACTAATCCACAGGGGATGACAGAAATCCCTTCACCTTGTGAGGATGCTAAAGGAGGGAAGCCTGTGTTTTCACATAGCCACTGCAAATGAAACCATCCTCCTTTCTGTCAAGGCCTTCTCCGGTGTGATATTCCATCTTGAGGCTGCAAAAACGCGCAAGGGTCCACGCTCTCAACCACCTATCTGCAGAGAGTACACTCCTTGCTCTTGAAGGGGATGTGTGGATAAGTAGGCATAATTCATGAGTCTAAGCCAGGACAATCACCTCTCATCGCCAGGCAATTATGGGTGTTCCAATGGAGCATTACGTTTGAATTGGCTTCATTCTGGCATTTCTCAAGATATGCCTCTAGACTTGGCTACGTTTTTCACGTGGGCAAACTCTGGTATATGCCTGAAAGGAAGTCAAACCACTGGTAGTGTTTTTGATGTGGACGCGGGATTGCTCTGAGTCAAGGCAGGAATCCTCCGCATCTCGTGTTTATTTGGGGTACATGGAACCCCTTGCGATGCTGGTGTGAACCTCAGGTTCCCTCTCTACTTATGAACATGATCTTGCGTACTTCTCATGGGAAAACCTCAAGCATTTTGAGGGGCCTACAGTTTCTTTTATCACGGGGTTCTTTTCAGCATGAGGGGAATCGGGCCTATCCCCGCTTTGGGGGGGAAAGTCCCCGTTTTTTTTTCGAGTTCGAGGGGCCTGGGGGAATACGAGTTACGGGGGATGGCCCGAACCGTTTTCCCCCGCGACGTCAGCTCCTGTCTTTTAAGGACACCCAGGAATCTCTTTGAGGGTTGGGGGGCCCCAAAAGGGTCTTTTAGTGAGGGGGAGAAAACCAAGGTCCCTTTCCCCCAAACCCTGTATTGGGATTTTTCTCAAATTCAAGAGGAGCAGGCATCTCCCTTTTGAGAAATAAAAACTGCCCGCTCGAAGTGTCAAAGGGATTGGGATTCCTTAAAGGTTTTGGGGACCTAGGTTTTCTATGGGACTCCCGGGATTTAACACCCTTCAACTTGTAGATGAAAAAGAGCCGATTCCAGCCACTCAAGGAAAAAAAACCCTGCCCCCCTTTAGTCAGGGCTTCTCGGTATATTCCATTTTAGGCAGAAAAAAATCGGCCCCCCCCACAACACGATGTGAAACCCCCAATTGAGGGGGGTTTGGAAATTGGCATACTTTTTGATCTAAGCCAGGGAATCACCTCCCTTCCCGGCAATTTGGGGTCCAAGGAGCATTTTTGATTGGGTCTTAACTTGTATTCCTAACTTGGCAGTTTTTCTCGGGAAAACCCGGGGTTGCTTAAGAAAACAAACCCCTGGTTGTTTTTGGGAAACCGGGATGGCTCCGTCAAGGAGGGAAAAAAGGGCCCCATTAGTTGATTTTTTGGGACATGGACCCTTTGTGATGCTGGGGTACCCAGGGCCCCAACTTTGACAGGTTTTTTTGGATTTCTCGAATCCACAAGCAAGTAAAACCCTTTAAATTTTTTGGTCACGGATTGCCGCATCATAAAGGGGAAGGGCCTCATTCGCTTTTAGGGGAAATTCATGTTTTTTTTTCCCCCGTTGGCGGGGCCCGGGGTAAAACTCGATTAAACGGGGGATGCCTTCAAATCTTTTTCCAGCACTCAGGACCCCCAGTTAAGGGACACTTTGATCTTTTCAGGGTTGCCCGGGGCCAAAAGGGACGCTTCTGGGTGAGGCGGGGGACCAAGGGACCCTTTTTCCCTAGCCAGGGGAAAATGGGGGTTCCTGTAATGTTAAAAAACAGGCATCGTCACCTTTTGAAGCAGTGAAATTTTCGGCCGCTCAGGTGAAAAACATGGAGGCATTCCTTAAAGGGGTCGGGGGCCTAGCTTTTTCAGGGACTCCCCCAGGGGGTTTCAAAACCCTTCACCTTGTAAAAATTTTAAAAGCCTGTATTCAAGCACGAAGGAAACCCGCCCCCTTTTGAGTCAGGTTTTTCGGTATATTTCCCCTGAGGCAGCAAACTCAGGGTCCCTCCCTAAAACCCCCTTGAGAGAAGCCTTTCCCCTTGAGGGGTTTGTGGGAAAAAAACAAATTTTTTGGTCTAACCAGCAATCACCTCACCCGGGAATTTTGGGGTCCAGGGGCATTTTTTTAGTGGGTCTTGAAATTGGGATTCCTCTGCTTGCACGTTGTTCCTGGAAAAACCTTGGGTTGCCTAAAGGAAGTCAACCACTGTCGTGTTTGATGGGGAACAGGGATGCCCCGGGGAAGGCGGGGGAATTTGGGGCCCTCTCTGTTTGGTTGGGGTAATGGACTCCCTTTCCCTGCTTTTTGACCTCAGGTCCCCTCATTTTGAAGTGTTTTTGGATTTTTGGAATCCCTCAAGCAATCGAGGGGCCTTTCGGGTTTCTTAAACACGGGGTTTCTTACATTCAGGGGGATCGGCCCATTCGTTTGGGAGAAATTCATGGTTTTTTTCGAGTTGGGGGGGCCGGGTAATTTTGGGTTCGGGGGAGGCCCTTTGAACCCTTTCCAGCACGTCAGACTCCTGTCCATTAAGGACACTTTAGAAACTCTTTGAGGCTTTTTGGGAGGGCCCCAAAAGGGGTTCTTTTGAGGTAGGGGAACCCCGGGGCCTTTTTCCCGAGCCAAGTATAGGGATTCTCTCAATTTCAAAAACAGGGGATCCTACCTTTTTAAGAGTAACTCTCGGCCCCCTCGAGTGTCAAAGGCATGTGAGGCATTCCTTAAAAACGGGGGGCTTTGGGTTTTCTAGGACTCCACCGGGGTCAACATCCCTTCACCTTTTAGAGAAAGAGCCCGTATTCAAGCCCGCAAGGGAAAACCCGCCTCCTTTAAAATCAGGGCTTTTCGGGGTATATTCCATTGAGGCAGAAAAATCAGGGTCCCCCTCACACCACGAAGTGAAAGCCCCCCCTTAGGGGCTTGGGGGGAAAGTTGGGATACGTTTGAGTCTAACCAGGGAATTATCTCCATTCCAGGCAATTTGGGTCCAGGACATTTTTCCCCCGAAT
>JAJLRB010002391.1:0-17686 GCA_020976825.1 Odocoileus hemionus
CTCAGCAAAATTTTGTGTATGTAGAGGAAAGCCATCCAATAGTAAACCCAATTCATGACTGGACTCACAATGTCGTTAGCGTTCCAATCTCCCCATCACCTCTCCTCCACTCATCAATATTCTTCTGGATGTTTTCTTTCTGCTGTTACCCTGCCTTGCACCTTCCCACACCCGTCCTACCAGCTCCCACACTATGGCCATGGAGCCACAGAAGGGGCAGAATAAGGGGGAAGCTCCTAGAGATCACACAAGAATGGGCCCCAAATTGGAATCGGAGTATCTTGCCAACAGCACTCAGACTGCCAAAGCAGAGGCTCCAAAAATAAACAATGGAAGTCTAAACCTGAGGTTTTATTTCTTCAGATTAGGTTTTAGAAAAAAAAAAAATGTGGAAACTTCAAAATTCCATGAAAATAAGCATTTTATATCTCTCTTTGTTTTAGTTATGGCTATCAGTGTATGTTTAAAAAAAAAAAAATCACATGGGCCTCCAGGTTGCCAAAGTCACCTTCAACATTATCCGGAAGTACTTTTGTTATTTACTTTCATCAAAGTTTTACAGCAATCAGGCATGCCATAAACATTGTTTACATAATTCTTTGTGTGGAAAAGCCCAATAGGATGTGCCCAGTGAATCTGCTACCCTAGTACTCATTACCTTTTGACATAGAAATCTTTTGCATGGTGTTTCCTCTTAACAAGTATTAGTTAATTTATCACTCAAAGTGTTAAAGTATGCTGTGGTAAACCTATATCTTAGATATTCCAATATCCACATTTCCTGTGTCATTGCTCCAGAAAGAAAATAAATAAAGTCATGGAACTATGTCTGCAGCTGTTAATTATGTGTAATTTATTGAATTTGCTAATCTTTTCATTGAAATTTTATTCATTTTTTTTTAAAACAAACTTTCATTATATCATATACATTGTTTATATATTTATATGTATTACATTCATATTTAAATATACATATGTAAATAATGTATAGTGTATATACATACATATCTATTATTTTTAAGGTTCTCAAAGTCTAGAATATTTAAGGAACACTTTTCAATTTCAACAACACAATTTAAAAAGTGAGCAAAAAGACTTTAATAGGACATCTCTCCAAAGAAGTTATACACAATATGAAAAACAAGCACATGAAAAAAATGTGTCCATATCCTTAGTCATTAGGGAATTGTAGATCAAAAACCACAATGAAGTACCACTTTATAACTTACAAAGTTGGCTATTAAAGAAGAGAAAAGAAGTGTTCAGCAAAGATATACGGATAAATTGGAACACTAATATATTGCTGGCAGGAGTGTAAAATGGTATCAGCTGCTATGGAAAACAGTTATTAGTAGCTTCATTCCTAAAAGTTAAACATAGAATTAACTAGTATAACCTCAATTCCACTTCTAGATGTATATGTCAAAAGAATTGAAAACAGGTTCTCAAACAAAATGCATGTATAGAGCATATTCTTAGCAGCACTGGATTCACAATAGTCAAAAGGATTGGAAACAGCCCAAACATCCATCAATAGATGAACAGACAAATGAATTGTCCTATATACACAAAATGAATATTATTCAGCCATAGAAAGGAAATATGAAAGTAACTGATACAGATGGTTACAATGTGAATGAACCTCGAAAACAAGCTAAATGAATAGAAACCCAGACACAAAAGGCTACTCTAAGATTCCATTTTTATGAAATATTCAGAATAGGTAAGTCCACAAGACAGAATGCAAATTAGTAGTTGCCTGAGGTTGAAGAACTGCTTAATGAATAAGGCGTAATTTCTCTTGTCGAGTAATGTTGAAATGTTTTGGTACTAGGTGTGAGTTGGTGGTTGCACAACATTGTGGAATGTACTAATGCCACTGAATTGTTCACTTTAAACAGTTTTGATTTTGTCATACACATTTGATTTCAATAAATGTTTCTACAAAAATCTAGTTTAAGAAACTCCCATGTGTAAAGATTTTCAGCCTAAGGTAACATAATAATTATGACATCCTTTCTAGAATCAATAGACTCCCAAGTTTTTCATCAAAGACAGAAGAGTATATTTCAGGAAATTAGAGCTCTTGGGTACTTTTATAATATTTGTTTTGATTCATCACATCATTGCTGATAGAAATATTCCTAATTTCAATTTAAAATTAAATGTTATTACTTTATTTAACACTGGTTGTCATTCACACCTCCATACCTCTGGACAAAGAAGAGAGGAACCCCTTAGAATTCACTCCCTATCAGTCATAAACCTTACACAACTTATCAGCATTCAAAAACACTTACGGACTTTCCAAATACCATGAATATTCACAATCTCTGCATCTTACATAAACTTCTGTTCTTCCAACTTCCTGCTCAAAACTGCAACTCAGCATATTGAACATTGTTCTTCCAAAATGACTTTTTTCAAATAGCCAACCTCAAGCTGCTCTCCTACTTTGCTCCCTCCCTTCTGTTTTCACATCAATCTACAGAAAACTATAAGAAACAAGCTCTCTTTGCCAAAGGACCTGTCCCCATATGCCATACTCTGCTCTCAATCCTAGTGTTCTTTCAATGTTCCAGCTTCTTCACCAGAAAGTGAATATCTCATAGCCTGTTGAAAAGGGTGCAAAAGTCAATTGTAGGTACATATACACCATGGAATATTACTCAGCCATTAAAAAGAATTCATTTGAATCAGTTCTAATGAATGGATGAAACTGGAGCCCATTATACAGAGCGAAGTAAGCCAGAAAGATAAAGACCATTACAGTATACTAACACATATATATGGACTTTAGAAAGATGGTAACGATAACCCTATATGCAAAACAGAAAAAGAGACTCAGATGTAAGAACAGACTTGTGGACTCTGGGAGAAGGCGAGGGTGGGATGTTTCAAGAGAACAGCATTGAAACATGTATATTATCTAGGGTGAAACAGATCACCAGCCCAGGTGGGTGCATGAGACAAGTGCTCGGGCCTGGTGCACTGGGAAGACCCAGAGGGATCGGGTGGAGAGGGAGGTGGGAGGGGGGGGACTGGGATGGGGAATACATGTAAATCCATGGCTAATTCATTTCAATGTATATAACAAAAACTACTGTAATGATGTAAAGTAATTAGCCTCCAACTAATAAAAAAAAAAAATTAAAAAAAAAAAAAAGAAAATAATCAGATGCAACATTCCACGTATTGAGTGATTCTATTTATATGAGATCTGTTCACAGCATAGGCAAATCATACAGAGAGAAAGTAGATGAGTGGTTTGTTCAAGGGCTGAGGAAAGGGGGGTGAAGGGGGAACAACTGCTAAGGGTACAAGGGATTATTTTGAAAGTAATGATAATGTTCTGGAGAAGTAGACTTTGAGAAATTGGGTTTATAAGCTAACATGGTGAAATAAAAACCCAAAAACAACACATTGAAACATTAAATACGGCTTATTAAAAATCAAATGACAACAACACTAAAGAACCCCAATGCGTAAATTGCCAATTGATTTACAGTTTATTCTAGAACCTCATTTTTACTGTCTTGGGCATCTGGTGGCCTCGTGATATGGATTCAGACAGAAACCCAAGAGGCAGATTACTGAGGGAGCATAGGACGATCCTGCACTGGAGACTACCCACCACATGACTTGTCATGCAAGAGTCTCTACCGTCTAGAAAGACCACGTATACGAATCCGACGATTCATAAGCACGTTGCATTTCTAAGCGCAACGTTAGTTCTGCCTATTCTAAGCCCCTGGAATCATTGCTTGTAAATGTTATAGATGCAAAAAAATTAAACTTACTGTGTATTATGAACGGACTTTTCCACTGGAGGCTCTCAGACACGTAAAGTCTCTGTCTACTTATTCTGGGAGACCCCGGTTCTCAAATCCCTGGGCTGGGAATATCCCTACTGGACAGAAGGAAATTAGCAACCCACTCCTGTACGTACATCCCTTTGAAAAGTTCCCATGCGTATCATAGAGAGACTGCGGTTAGGGCTACAGTCCCATGGGTGTCACACAAAGGAAAATAATTAGACAGGCGATATCCATTCTATGACGTATTAAACAATATTTTCTGCTATTAGTAAGCTACCTTCATAACATGGTAGCTATCTCTATTATCTTTATGAGGACTTGTTCCTCATCTCCTTAAATACTTAAAAACAAATCTGTCCTTACAACATTCAGAAAATCTTTTTCCCAAAAATATCATTATTTCTTTGCTAAAACTGTTGACCCTATAAATAAGGCCAAATAACTATGCGAATTCGAGTGAAAAATAGAAAAAAACACGCTAATTACACCTAAGTCTCAGTGGTTTGTTTCGATAACATACCCATAGAAACATTGAACTGTGCTAGAGTAGCAAGTTATCATCCAGGTGTGAAGATCAAACATTGCCCTGATAATCATAATGTTGAGTGAACACATAATCGTTTTCATTTAATGTACAAACTTTTCCTAAAGGATACATGTAAGTAGGAAAATTGTACGCCAAAAAAACACTAGCGAATCAAAATTGGTGCATAATAGTATAAAATCAATATAGCAAAACAGTTAACGATACAGTCTAGCGAGGTTTCTAACCTCTTGTTATTTAGAGTATAATTCCTATTGTTGAGAGAGAGAGGTGAGGAGAAATAGTGTATACAAGATCCAACGTTTGACTTCTATAGTTCTAGCTAGAGAGAACTGTTTTTATCAGAGAATAGAGAATCGTTCTGTGCGTGATCATGGACTTAGATTTATGAGAAAGTCTAAGGAGAATCTATCTTTGCGAGAGCAACATTATAAAGGCGGTTCACAGTAGTAATAATACTGGTAGTGCAACTATAAAGATAAATAGAAAATTTTTAAATTAAAATGAGGAAGTGAACAAATCAGTGATTTTACTTTCCTTTCCTCTGATTAAATATGACAACAGGAAAAAACAATTTACTTTTTCAGGCCAGAAAGAGTTAGGATGTAGAAACACAGTACTGCTGAGGCCATAGAACTGTTTTATGAGAGCAAAGACAAATTTGTGGGGGTAATTATTATTACAAAATTAATTGTAGATATTAATTCTGTATGTTCTGAAGAATAAGACACTAGTTAAAACAATGATATTACTTCTAAATTAGATAAAATTCTACTTAAAAATAGGAAAATAAGCCTAGAGGACTTTAATAAATTAGCCTTCAGTCTATGATTATATCAATTTCAATATCACCAAAAAAAACTGGGCAATTACTCTTTACAATATATTCTTGATAAAATAGAGATTGGCAGCACCAGCACTTGAGCCAAATTTCAGGCGGGGCAAGAATGATTAGCCAAGACATAGCATCGAATAAGAAAAAGTGTTTTATAACTCTCATTTATCTTTGCATTTTCTGCATTCTTTTTTAGTATAGAGATTTCAAATTTTACAAATATTTTAATGACTGAAAAGTTACTTCCTTTTACAGAAGCCTTTGAAAAATTGCCATATGTTTTCAATTGGTTCACAATTAAACACTCTTAGAATACTTGATGGAAAAAAGTCTTTCACAGATGAGCAAGAGGTTGGATAAAATGTAATGAACATATGGTTTTGTTTTTTGATAGCTACAATATGCAAAAAAAATAGAAGCATAACACATGTATTCAACTTGATAAATATAATAATGTATTTATACATATAAATATATATTTCTGATATAAATTATGAGATGATGATTATTTTGTATCAGTGCTGTGATTTATTGTTTTTCTCTTTCTTTGTTCCCTTTATGAATAAAAATAAAACTGAAACTTTGAACAATTTTAAAAACATCACATTATACCACGGGATTTACCCGAAAGATAAACAATCAATGTATGCAAAGCATGATGTTGCTTGGTCCCCTCCTCCAACTTGTGAGCAGCTAGGCTGTCTAACAGGGACTCGCCTCGGAGCCTTGGAGGTTGTAGTGGGTGGTGGGGGGCAGGTATATTGAGAACTGTCTGCTGATCTTATTACAGAATTTATCCCCCACCCAGCTTGGCTTCCTCAGAATCACTCCTCAGATGAATGGGTCACCGGTTCTATTTCATTAAAGTATCTCTCAGTAAACAATATATCTCACATCCTTGTCGGCAACACACCACCTCCCACACTCTGCAGTGTTCTTCTTTTATTGCCCCTGGACTCCCTGAACATCATCGAAGGGAACACTCAGGAGACTTGAAAAGCAATCTGATCATTAGGGCTATAGACTTAAATTTCAAAAGTTTCAAAGGCTTTTGTGTAAATGGCTACATTTGTTTCTTCAAAGTTAAAAAAAAACTTCTGAGTTTAAATGTAAAGTTTCCTTTTCAACATGCCTATAGACAATTTTGGGGGATAGGGGAGAGTGATTTATTAATGTTGTAACAGGCTCACAGACTTATTTTCAAAAGAACCCTTCTTATGGAGAAGAGGATAGCATGCATATTGAGAGGAATTACCTCTGAGAAACCAAAATGACCTCAAACCAAAGATTTTCCTCATTTCGGGCAAGTGTTAGTGGTACAGCGAATTAAGGTCTTTCGTGACAGGACCAGAACTGCAGTACTCTTCAAGACAGGCCTTAAAAATGGGTGGAGAAAGAAGCTGCGAACACATACTTGCATTACCTCTGCGATCGGTGGTTCTCCATCGTCCTGCTCTTTCATTGCACAGTGTTTTTTTTCTGTTACCAAGAACCCGGGCCTGTACTACCATTCTTTACTTTCAAGTTTTGAGGGCCGCCATGAGTGCCCTGAACTTCATTTACTTTACCCCAGCCTCCACGTTTGGTAACAGTATGAGTCAGGCTCTTTTACTTCCCAGAGTAACTGATTGCTGGCAGCTGTGCTCTGCTCAGATGTCCATGTCCAGCTCTTTGTGACCCAATAGACACTGCAGCTCCACCCAGGCTTCTCTGTTCCATAGGATTTTCCCAGCTCAGAAAACTGCGGGAGTGGCGTTTCCATTTTCTACTCTAGGGGTCTCTTCCTGACCCCAGGGCCCCCCAATGCGACATCTCTCCTGTGTCTCCTGCATTGCAAATGAATTTCTTTACCCACTGAGCCATCGGGGAAGCGACCAGAGTAACTGGTTGCTAATGGCCCCAACCCCCCTTTTCCCCCCCCAACAAATTTATTTTCATTATAGTTTTGACACTTTATTAATTATATTTGAACTTTTTATCTTGGAAAATTCCCAATCATGTATAAATACAACCACTATAATAAAACTTTACACAGCAGGATAACTCATCAATTTCAACAATTATCAATATTCTGCCAATGCTCTCCACCCACATATCATGCTTTTTAATTTTACCCATCTTTTTCTTAGATAGAATCTTTCATAAACTCTGAAATAACAACGCTTGGCTTGCACTCATTTTTGACAAAACTGGGCATCCTTGCTAAAGCATTCCCCTTTCACAGCATGTTTGGAATACCTCATACCCAGAGAAAGTTTACCCCAGATGATTCTCCTCTTCTGGGAGAAAATCAATACTTCAGCCATTTTATTTAATTTTAGTTTTGCTTCTGAACTTCTATGAATGGATTCATCATACTGTATGTAGGTGTTTATGAGTCCAGCTTCTTTCACTCACGCATTCATATCTGTGAAATTCATCTGTATTGCAGGACAATACCCAAGTTATTGTTCAGTACCACAATTTGAGTCCATTTTTTTTTCCTTTTGTTGATGGATAATTTGGTTCTTTCCAGCTTTTACTGTTTTAAATAAAGCTGTTTGAATATTTTTGTACAAGTCTTTTTGTGCAACTATATTTTTTCATTTTTTCATTTTGGGCAAAAACACTTAGAATTAGGATTACTAGGTCAAATCGTAGCTGTACATTTTAGCTTTAAAGTGTAACCTTTTCCAAAAGTGGGAAAATCAGTATTTTAGAAGTATTATTAGTGTACTCTTGTTTTGTCTAGCCCCACTTGCTCCACACTGCCTCTACAGGTAACAAGCACTTTTATTAATTTCTTGTGCATCCTTACAAATGTTTAAAATCACAGTGATGAGAAAATAAAACATCTAATTGTCCCTTTCTCTTTCTAACACACACAAAAAGGTAACCTACTATATATCCATAAACCGTCCTATTTCACTAACAACATATCTTAGAGTCTTTCCATGTTGACTAAACATTAATAATAAATTGGGCTTCCTGGTGGCTCAGAGGGTTAAAGCGTCTGCCTGCAATGCGGGAGACCTTGGGTTGATCCCTGGGTCGGGAAGATTCCCTGGAAAAAAGGAAATGGCAACCCATTCCAGTATTCTTGCCTGGAAAATCCCATTGGAACGGAGAAGCCTGGTGGGCTACAGTCCATGGGGTCGCAAAGAGTCGGACACGACTAAGCAACGTCACTTTAATAATAAATGGCTTCCTCATTTTTTTTCCTAGAAACTCCTCTATTAATGGCCCCCTATAGTACTGTCTCCAACCTGTTTCTAGTAGAATCCATTTGCTGCAAGTACAGGAAACACTGTACGCCCCCCGCCCCCACCCCGCTGGGCCTCCTAGCGGCCAGTGACCTGGGCAGGGGTGCAATCTGTGTTTGGGGGCAGGGAACTCCACCTCTCCGAGCCTTGGTGACAACACAACTGCCAGGCTCCTTGAGCGCTACTTGGGCCAGGTCGACCATGCACGCAGACACGATGCCGTGGCACACTACGGGTCTGTGCCTCAGGGCGAGCCCAGGCACAAGTCAACGCACCCAGGCGAGTCCCGGGGAGGGATGCAGGCCCTGCACCTGAGATCCTGTGTGTTCTGGGGAACCACCGGGGTGAGGTGAAGCAGTTGACCAAAGTGGGCAAAAACCCCGGGCTTGCAGAAGCTCCCTAAGACAGCGCACGCCTCCTCTATCCCCCGTCCTCTGGTCTCTGGGGGCATTAACTGGGTGCATCTCAGGACTTCTGCGCCCCAGTCTTGGTGGGGGTGGGGTGGGGACATGGGTGGGGACAGCCCCCCAGGAACAGGTTTCATTTCTCAGGATTCTCTCAGAATACTGAGATAGAGCCAGGGAGCAGAGCATGGCCCCCTCCCTCCTGGGGGTGGGGGGTGGGGGGTGATATTTCTGGAGCCTCTACGCCAAAGTGCCCTTGGCTGTGGCAGATGGGGGTGGGGCCGCCCACCTAGACCATCTTGAGGTGGGGGTGCCCCCACCCGCTCCTGGGCATTATGCACGAGTGTTGATTGAGAGAAGGGATAGACTGTGGAACGCGGGGTCATCGAGGCTGGACCAGAGGCTCAGTGGGTGCAAGTATGGGCCATGGTGGGTGATGCCATAGGTCTTGTCTACCTCTAACGGATGTGGAGCCCAATGCCCAGGCGCTGTGCCCCTCCCCGATGCCTTATGTGTGTGTCAGTGGGGCCTGTGCCCAGTCCCACCGCAAGTCTGCTGAGTCCACACAGAACGGTGCTATCCTGGTGCCCCCTCCCCTACGCCCCACACTGCTGTCCCCTGGAAACAAGCAGTGACCAGTCCATTCACCTCACCTGGGTCCACACCCCCCTCACCACCACCTGTCCCCCGCCCCCATGGTGATCCCCCTGTACAACTTTTTTTATTACAAATTTTGTGCTCCTCTCCCCTTCAGCCTTCACCTTGGAGGGTCGGTATCTTTAATTTGTCTGGATTCTTGGAGGCACCTCTGCGCATTTGTCCTCAGGTAGTCTTATGGATATCTTTCAAAAAATTTGGGTTTTCATATAGTATTCCAGAATTTTTTCTAATAACTCATTCGTCTATTTATAGGCAAAAAAAAAAAAAAAAGAACTGTGTACCTACATCATTGCATATATATTTAGGAATATAGATGGGATAAATTCCAGAATAGTGCTTCAGCTTTACTGGGGGGAAGGGTGGTAGGTATTTGTGCTTTTGTTTACTAGTGCCCCAAAACACACTGTGACATGCTTTACTCCCCTCAGCAATGCATGAGCATTCCCTGGTCCATCAGCTTGCCGCCAGAGTGCACAGTGAACCTGGATCTTTGCCATTCGCAACATTTCAACCCAAGTTTCATGGGCAACTGATGAAACTAAATATGCAAAACCCTGCACCCTATGAATTTTGTTTAGGGGAGATCCAAAGGAATTTGCTACTTAATTTGTGGCATCAACTGAAAAACAAAAATGTGGAATCTTTTTTCAAAATTATGTACGAATTTCAAGATGGTATGAGTAGAAAAATTAAGCCAAGTGTGTGGCTCCATGCAATGCCCAGGCTGAGAACCTTAAACATCATAAAGAAAACAAGAGACTTTGAGTAGAAAATTTACTTTACCAAAAACTTGATGTATGTTTTGCACACTGCTCCATACAATACTCATAATTTTAAATGACTTCCCGTTCAGTTCAGTCACTCAGTCATGTCCGACTCTTTGTGACCCCGTGAACCGCAGCATGCCAGCCTCCCTGTCCATAACCAACTCCCGGAGTCCACCCAAACCCATTTCAAGTTAAAGGAGTTCCAGAAAGGCATATTAGCTATCCTGTGGCCATATCCAGGGTACTCCCCACACAGCCGATGGAGAACTCTAGCTGACCCTCTCCAGGACTTTCCTGCTCCCAGACAACTTTTTAATACTAGTTACAGAAATACAGGTCACCACTTTTCCTGCCTGAATAACTGCAATGATAGGAAACTAATACCAAGTGGAGGTTGATATCAGGATGGCATTGGGAAAAAGATCCACTAGTCCAAGGCATCTGATGTTTGTCTTAATTTCTGACCATACAATGTCCAAAAGAGGAGCCTGAGTTCTCCTTCCAAGGGAGGAGAGAGGTGACGTATTCAGTGGGACCCTTAGTGCTTCTATCCTTCAGAATGCTTGTTGTTAATGGTGTTGGGACCCCCAGGAATCATGTTGTTAGGCTAGAGGTAGATGACACCAGAGGAAATTTCCTGAAAGAAGTGAAGCATAGTCCCTTCTGAAATAAGAGAAAGCAAGCATAGTGGAGGCTTCAAGAGGAGTTTTGTGGTGAGCTATTGGAGAGGGAATTTACTGAGATGCCAGATGCCATGTTAAGGCCCTTATGCACAGCATCACAAGGCCCCCTTCCTAGGGCTGCTCCCACAAACAAAGCATCTGCAAAGGAAAGAGAGACAGACGGACCAGAGACAGAAAGAGGGGAAGAAACCTCTATTCAAAAGGCAAAGGGAAAAAAAATAAAACTGAATGTCAAGCAATTTAAGACAAATATAGCTTATACACTCATGAGGATTGAGGCCAGAGGGAAGAACAATTTGCTCCTATGTCAAACTAATCCACACTTTCAGGTCATTACAGCATGTATCGTGTGATCCAGCCGGCCCTGAGGTGTGCCGCAGTTCTCTGCTCTTTCACCCCCTCTGCTGGTGAAAGGAGTCCTCAGGTCAAAACTCCAGCAAGCCCCAGGGAGAAGGCGAAGGAAATGAGATAGGTTATTTTATACAGTCATGCTTTTCAAAATTAACAGGCATGATGAATCGCCTGGGAAGCTTGGTAAAATACAAATTTCTCGGTAAGTCTGGGCTTGGACCTGAGAGTCTGCATTTCTGGCAAACTCCCAGGTTATACTGATGCTTTGGGCCACACTTCTAATGGCAAAGCTAACATTAATGATATACCACCAGAAATTACCAGCACGAATACCCCTTCCTGAGGTTACCTAATTTCACAAAGAACTGATCTCTTATGGTGTTTAAACAGCTCTACATCCAAAGTGGGTTCCCAATCCACAAAGGGGTTGTTTAAGTTCATTGGGAATAATTTCTATATTGTCTCTGATTTACTTCTGTGTAAGTTTCATCATGCCGTTGATTATATAAGAGTGTCGGAATCTAGTTAGCAAAGGTTGCAAGGCTTTTTTTGAATGAAAGCAAATTTTTAGTTTAGAATATTGATTAATCAACAACACTCCATTTCTGAATAGGAAGCTGAGCATAAACAGAGTATGTGACTTGACTGAGGCCCCACAGCTTATTGATAGCACCAGACTAAAATCTAATTACACTAACACTGGCTCATGCTGTCTGTCCAGATCATTTCCCATTTTTCCCATTTCTCTAAGGTGATCAACTCATATCTGCTAAATCCCATAGATCATTGAAGTCTTAAGTGGCAGATCACAAAGCTCAGTAATATGACATATATGTAGTAACTCATTTTTTTGAAAATTAGTGTCCAGCTCAGTTATCAATAGAGTTAGCCTTTAAGTATCACTGGAAGAAAAAAAAAAATATTAGACCTTGTCTTATTAGCATGACCCATCTTGGATGTTTAATCCTCACTTTTTTTTATCTTTTCTCCCTGAATCCCCCTTTTAAAAAAACAGTCTTAATTGGTATTCTTAATTTTAAAAGTCTTAATTGAATATTTTAAAATTTCTCACCAAAAAAATACAAATTAATTTCATATAGTGTTATGAGAAGATCCCTAATGTTTTGAGTGAGTGATTTATTATTTGGAAAAGATGAAAGAATGAATTGATTTTTCTGTTAAGATAAATTCATTATAAATAAATAGCAAAGAAGGGCTTATAAGACCCTCAATAAGGCTATGCTTAAAGAATGTTGGCCATGGACTATATAATTTTACATTCTTTTGTCTGCAACATAAAAATTTCAATCAAGTACTTAAGTGATTTTCATTCCTGATCAAGAGTGAAGGTGAATTTCCAAACTTCCCTTTCCATTCTCAACCAAAAAAAAAAAAAAAAGCAAGAGTAAATAAAAAGTTTCTGGTCTCCGAGTTCCCACCCAATATAGGCTTATTATGCAGATGAGCAAAGTGAGTGGGTGAGTGAAATCGTTTGTTAACAAAAACCCATTTTTCACAGATGAAAAATTTATATTGTCAGCATAATATCTGCAGGCTTAAAAACCGCTGGAGAGTATATAAAGGCAGCGAGCTTTTGGGGCACAACTACAGAACTCAGGACCTGCACACCCAAACGAGGGCTCACTCTCCCACCTGCTCTGTTCCACCTCCTGGTGTCAGAAGGGAAGATTAATAATGAGTGATTGTAAGATGGTACATTCTGTTTAGGGTACAGTGAAGTGTTCGTAAGGGGGGGAAGTAAATTTTGAATTAAAGTGCTTTTTTTTCAACTTATGCTTTGTTATTATAATACACGGGGCAGAAATTGAAATGAAGCGAGTCAAAGAAATAATTCATGAAAAGATATGAGATAGAAAGAAAAACAAAGATTTTAAATTTAAGACACTTATTACAAAATTTAAGTAATGAAAATTGCATTTTAAAAAAACAGTGGTGACATTTTGAAAAACAAATATTTTTCTTTGGATTCGATAAATGTTTAATACTATTTGAACAGAAAGGGGCCTTTTTAAACAGCAGAAATGTGCCCCTTAGAGAGGTTATAAAAAGTAATTGATCCTTACCAGTGAAAACGTATGGTTTTCCCAGAAGAGCAGAATCAACAGCATCATTCAAATATTCAAATTTCTGATAAGGCTATCAAAAAATCAAAGTCCATGAAATCAGTTCTTTGTAGATAAGACATAGCGTATTTAGGGCAGAGAAGAAATGTCCCTCAATTATTGGGAATTCTGTGGATGGAGCTGAGTAAAAGCACAGATTAATAATTACTATGTTTTTTGGGGGCCAATAGTAATAAATAAACTATCTAAAATGTCTGCATTCCAAAATGAAATTTTAGTAAATACCTTAAGAAAAAAAAAACAGATGTTCTAAAGTACCTATTTAAGCTCTTAAGGACAAGGAACAACTTTACAAAGATCTTCAGTGAGAAAATGATTTCATGGTGTTTTTTGTGTTGTGTTGGTTTTCACCTCTCCCCATCGGATTCAGGATCTTAGTTTTTCCAACCAGGGATCGAATCTATGGCCCCTGTATTCGAGCACAGTGTTTTAACCACTGGACCACCAGGGAAGTTCCATGTGGTGTGTCTTCTTCCACACATCCTAATTAATACCTGTGAGAAGAAATTATCTAGCCAGTTTTAAAAGAATTTATTTGGCCTATGGCACCAGTATACTTAGGGATATACAATATAATATATGTCACCTTGCCTAGATCAAAGATTAATCTTTGCAAAAGACTTCCTATTTAGAAATAAGATTGGTACCACATCTCCTCTTAAATTTGAGTGGAAATATATAGGTTTTATTAAACTGCAGACTTTCTCTGTAGGCTAAAGCAGGGTGGGAGAGTAATTGGAAAGTTTCTCCTTACTGAATGAGATTTTGAAACCAAAATGATGCAAATGTTTGCTTTCTCATGTAGCAGTATTCAAAAATCCTTATTCTTAAATATTCACAATTCTGTTGACTTTTACACAATGAATAAATAAAGTTTCAAAAATCAGTTACTTATTTGAATAGAAATATTCTACTGCCTCGGGAGGACTTCAAACACTGACTTCTGTATGGTTGTTTCTTATACCAGCTCTCCCAGAAACTACCTGCTCCATATCTGTCTCCAGAGAATATAATAGAAGATATTGTAAAAACCTTAGGACATTACATGAAAGCAATTATAGTTTTCAGTTGACTTTCCAACAATGATGTAATCCTAAAGAGGAATGTTTGCTTTAATTTTTTATGTTTCATGAAAATATGAATTTATAATTAAAAATTGCAATCAAAGACCCTGCCTATATATTTGGCAAGGTTTCCAAAGTTTGCCAACTGTATAAACTGAAGCATAGAAGCACACCAAATTAGCAATTGAATATTGGTGAATAAAGGATGAACATGTAATGCCTATTGTGTTGCTTTATCTAACTGATCATTGAATCTAAAAGGCAACATTTCAAAGGAAAAAAAAAAACCACTGCAGGTATTTACAGTCCTCATGTGTTAATGCCAAAAAAAGATGGGAAGTATGGCTAAGATGTTAAAGACAAGGTTGATAGTTAAAATGATAATATTTGAAAAATACCATTTCAAACCAAATCCCAAATTTGCTAAAAATACTCAGTCAAATTTTAACAAATAAGCAAATAAGCATAATCAAACTTGGATTGAAATCCCCACTTCTCAAAGTAAATATGGTCGGACTTGAAAGAAGCAGAGGGAAGTTTACAACAAACCCTGGACTTGAGGTTTTCATTCAGAAAGTAAGGGGCTTGTCCGTGGGGTCATTCTGCCCACACTCATGCTGTTCCACCCCACCCCATCCACAGCCCCTCATTCATGTCCTTGGCATCCTATGGCCTCACAGGGCATCTGCTTATGATGCAAGGTATCTTGCAACATGGTCTAGGTGTCACTAGCAGTGAATGACACATCCTGGACTCAGTCCAATTATAAAACAACCTGGGACTTCCAAGACTTCAGAAGCAAGCATTAATTTTCTTTATGACAGTGATCTCTTAGTTTCTTAGTTGTGATTGTTCAAGTTGCCAGAAGCATTAGTTCTTGTTGCAAATTGCTTGTCTTTAAAATGTTTTTTTTTTCCTTAATTTAGAACAGTCAAAGCACCCTAAAATACCTCAAATCTGTTGGCCGCTTTATAATTACAAAGTCTAGACCAAGTTACACTATTTAAAATATAAATGAATAATACATCTGAACCGACAGCTGGTATGCCAAGTTGTAGCCTGAGGCTGCTTTAAGATGGTTGAAATGCAGTATAATGTAAACCTTGGAAGTGAAGGACTATTAATTGAAAGCCAGACTGATAGTGAAGAGGGTGGGATCATGGATAAGGTGCCATTCAAGCTAACCATATGTAGCATATCATCTACAGCGGGTATTTTCAATGTTTTATCATGGACATTTTTAATTTCAAGTCTGGAAATGAGCCTTCCAATTATTAACAGTATCCTACACTAATGAAAAAGCTCCATAGTGCTACACATCTTTTGTATTCTTTTTAACCACAAAAAAAACCCTTCAAGAAAAACATATTATAATATTTTAAATTAAGCTAAAAATATAATAAAAATAAAATTGATGACTAGTTTTTTCTTTCTACTCTCAATATTACTTCGTCAAAACTGAACTAATTCACCTGACATTTTTAAATATGGTTGAGTGTCTTTATATCTCCCCTGACTCTGTGTTTAAACAGGCAGCAAAAATGAAAAGCCTTACTTTGTGGCTGGATTGTTTGTGATGCTGGTACAAGTCAGCTCGCAACGTTCCCTTCAGGACACAGAGAGAAATCCAGGTATTAAATCTTTAGATTTGAACTAACATAGCACTATGCTTATAATACAGCCCAAGATAACTGTGACTAGTAAATAGGTCTCAGTAATTTGGAATAAATGCCCTGCACAGTTTTCAAATGTTTAAAGTATCAATGTGATAAAGGCTTTTCTGGAGTATAGATAGAAGTATGTTATTTCATAACCAAAGGAGTGGAGAATGTTGAAAAATATGATACATGGGAAATTATAGCTCTTTGAAATCTTTGGCTGATCCTATATGTCCATTCATTACTCACACTGCATGGTAGATCATTTTAGTTATTCATACCAACTTTTTCTTTTTATTTATTTTAAAAAAATAATATTGTTTCCTTATTTCATGTGTTAAAAATAGTAAGTGGAAAGGAGTTTGAGGGGGGGCATGGATGGCGAGCAGGGGGTCGGAATGGGGATTGGGGGAGGACAATGAAGTGGGGCGGACATGTTTCG
This sequence comes from Odocoileus hemionus, assembly GCA_020976825.1. Taxonomy (NCBI): domain Eukaryota; kingdom Metazoa; phylum Chordata; class Mammalia; order Artiodactyla; family Cervidae; genus Odocoileus; species Odocoileus hemionus. The sequence goes on from JAJLRB010002391.1 coordinate 16,613, forward strand.
TGTGGGGGTGGGGGGGTGTGTTAAATGGGGAACATCCCTATATAGGGGAGGTGGGGTTCATTTTAGGCAGCTTTGCATTGTATTTTTTCTCTAAGAAATGTAATTGTTTTTTTTATAGACATTACATAAATCTAATGTAAATGCCTCGGTCGACATATAATTTCAATTCTACTAGTATATTAATCAGTCATCTGATAAATGTACAAAATATTATTTAGCCTTAACCGGTGACAGACCTGCACCCACTTCCACCTTTATACAATACACTTAATAGTTCTTCAAATTATTCTCTAAAGAAAGCTCTGCTGCCCTCATAGAACTGACCATAGACTCACATTTTTCACTGACTCCAGACTATTGTCTTCACCTATTTCTATCTCTGAGGAATTTATTTCTAGTGGTAAAATTAATTATGTCAAAAGGATTTGAATGAGTTTACAAAATCTATTTTTATAATATCTTGCAACCTTTTGCTTTCCAGAAAACTAATACACATGCACATTCCCACTGGCATTATAGAAATACTCCTCTCACAATATCCTCCCCGGTATTTAATCCTTGCTAATTTGACAGGTAAAAATAGTATCTCATTTCTATTTTGAGTCTTAATCATATTGAATATTTCCCTACATAGCCATGCCAACCAACTGTTGATTATTGGCATGTGGATTATCCACTACATAGTTTCAAATTAGCAAGTGGGCTTTTTCTTTTCTTTCTCTGAACTTTTAATTGTCTTTCCATTAGCTGCCACATAACCAGGTGATGGAGCTACTTTTTTATAGTAATATATGCAAAACAGAATTTGGAATATAAATCTGCTGCCCAAACAAAAATGATTTGGGACGCTTCACTCTTTTAAAATATTCAAGCGTGTTGCTCTCTTCTGGCATATTAACATAATGAGTAAAAGAATTTGTTGAAAAAAAGATTTATTTAAACCTATTTCAGAAAAAGAGAAGCCAGCTGAAAAATCAGTTGCTAGAATTCCAAATCAGAGTATATTCAAAATCTGGTAAAACCCAAGGGGTTCCCATGGCAAATAAGGGCTTTCTGAATGCCCAAATAAAAAGT
>JAJLRB010002392.1:0-30953 GCA_020976825.1 Odocoileus hemionus
TTAAATACGACAGAAAATAAAAAAAAACAGTGGCTGCTGTGTGTTAACAGGGGGAGAAACGAAACCTCTGAGCACATGCTCCAACTTTAGGAAAAGTTTCTCCATCAGGACGCAATCTCAAAACAGCAATTTGTTGTTGCTGTTTATTTGCTGAGTCATATTCGACTCTTTTGTAAACCCCATGGACTGTACCCCTGCCAGGCTCCTCTATCCATAAAATTTTTCCGGGCATGAATACTGGAGTGGGTTGCCATTTCCTTCTCCGGGGATTTTCCTGATCCAGGGATTAAAGCTGAATCTCCTATCTGCAGGAAAACTGTTTAGTGCTAAGCTCGGGGAAGACCCAAAATAGCAATAACGTTGGATAAAAGGGTCAACAAGAAAGTCCACTAAAATTGTCTGGACCAACATGTCAATGCAAAGCTAATCTGGCTCCTTATCAATAAAAAGAAACCCAAAGAAATCAGACTCCTTATCAATATATCATTTATCTCTTTGCCCAAAGCAGCTTTCTCACGGGACAACAAAATTTTTGGGAAATTTTACTTCTTCAGTAAAATGAATATCTTTTTCCTCATTTTTGTCTGTTAGAAACCATGGTTTTTGGGCCATTACATGTTGCAGTCAAGAGTTTGGTTGCTGAGATAAATATTCGTAAAGAAGAACCTGTTAAAAATAAACTTCCTATCTTTGGAAAAAAGGGGGTTTTTGGATTCTTTGTCTTTGGAACACATTTAGAGACAGTTTATCGAAGGTTTAGACTAATTCTGAACTTTTTCCTTGTAGAGATTTTGAAAATTAAATATGTTCAGTTTGGAAATAAATGTGAACTTTTATGGCCTGTATTTATGCCAAAGTCCAAAAAAATGTTTTTAATAAATGTATTATAAGATAACAATATGTAGTGAGTGTTTTAAAAATTCAGGATCTGGCTTAAGTAGATCTAGGTTTGATTCCAACCCCAACACTTGGTTTTTTGACTAATTTTCAGTTCTTTCATCTGTAAAATATACATCATAAATTTTCATTAAGTTCAAGTGTTGTTGGCAAGAAAATTTTCTAAAGATGATAAAGTTAGTACAGGGCTTGCTGAAGCAAATGAAAATAAATACCAGCAGTAAAAAAGGATGTTGTAAAAAACAATAAAATGTCTAGAAAACTCAATATCTTTTGGGTTTTATTCTGCTACAACAAATTGATTTCATGTTTCAAGATTTAAAAATGATTAAACTATGGCAGAGTAATCATTACAACTAGATAAATTTTTTATGTTTATATAAATTTATTGTTGTAGTTTTGTTGCTCAGTCGTGTCCAATCTTTGCAATCCAAGGCTGTAGCCCACCAGGCCCTCTGTCCATGGGATTTCCCAGGCAAGAATACTGGAGTGGGTGGCCCTTTCCTTCTCCGGGGATCTTTCCCCCCAGCGATCAAATCCACATCTCTTGCATTGGCAGACAGATTCTTTACCACTGAGCCATCTGGGGAAGCCAAATTTATATAAATATACATACATTATATGATATATATTAAACCCTTTTATATAATTTAAAATATATATATAATGTATATGTTTTATTATAATATTATATGCAATATATAATTATATTAATTTTGTATATCTGTTATATACATATTTTTTCTGAGTTTCCTGGGCCCAAAAGCCCTGAAGGATCTCTGTCATAATAAAGTTTGTACAACACCAAATCAGACAACTGAGAATATTAAATTTACCCCGCAAATGATGGCTAAGTTTATACTGATCTAAGTTTTCTCCCACCTGCTTTATATGACCTGACCAGGATTTCTCAGGGAAATAACATTGTAAAGAGCTAAGAATAAGAGCAGACGATTCCCCCTTTAGACAATAAAATGCATAGGTCAAAGATGGAAGGTATATAAAGAGTGGGTTTAGTTTCTCTGGATTCACTTCATGGAGCATGTGTCTGAAAAAGAAGAAACTGGGGGTAAGAAACCCCTTATGAAATTGCCCTGAAGCTGCAGTTTGGGAGCTGGTGGAGGAGTAAGACGAAGGTAGATATATTGATTTGGGGAAAGGGGGAGCCGAGATGACCTGACTTGAATTCGCTATTTAAAACTGGTTTTGGGTGCTGATACCAGGACAAAGGAAAAGGGGGCAAATCCAGAGCTGAAAAAAGGGTTCGACCATGATCATCTATCCTTCCCCCCAAGCTTTAATTAGCTGCAGTGACCAGGTTCATTTTCTTGTATTGATGGTGAACTGGCCCAATTTTCGGATCCCTTTCAAACACATTCAGTTTTGGAAAAAATAGTTTTATGGTTGGTTTAAAATAGGCACGGGCATTTTTAAAGGGCACTGCAGTGTCGTCATTTCCTCCCCAAATTGCCCTAAAGGGTGTCTCTTTTTTCCCTGTTTGTTGGTACCTCGGTTGTCCCATCAATGCGGGGTTTTTGGCATAGATAGGGTTTGGGGTTTTGACACTAGGAGAATGGTTTTTTTCTGTTTCAGTGATCTTACTGGGTTTTTGTTTTTTCCCAAAGTTTCTGGCCTTCAAATTACAGGGGCCCTTACCCCTTTATTTTTAGAAAACCCTTGAATGACACAAAATTTCCATCACTTTGCTTTTTTGTTCTTTTTTTTTCTTCTGCCCCTCCTTGTTCCTACTTGATTTTCCCTGAAAGTACCAACTTACTGAAAATTACCAGGAAACCCTTTTAGTTCTACATTTAAAAATATACCCAACCAAAACCCCACTTCCTTCTTCTCAGGGCAAAACCATCTTGCCCACTCCCCCCTCCCCCAAAACCTGTACCTGGATAACCATGAAGTTTTCAAACTGATTCCCTCAAATCTTTCCTACACTTCAAGAGAGCCAAAAAGATCCTGTAAGATGTCACGCATTGCTAAAGAATTTTAAATAGTTTTGTATCTCATCCAAAATAAAGTCAAGCTTTTATGGCCAACAGTTCCCTTAACTGGGCCCCCTATTACCATTCTACTTTTCCCTTACTTCCCCCCCTGTAATTTCTTGGTTCCTGCCCCACTAGCCTTCTTCAAAAATCTCCAGGACACTCCAGGTTGGGGCCCTTTTTCCCACTGGCATAAACCATAGGGCTCTCTGTTCTTGAAGTAAAAAAATAAACAATAAAAGAAAACAAAAGGTTGTTTCTGATTTTTTTCTTTTTAAAGGTCTCCAAAACTGAGATTATGGGACTAATAAAAATTACTGACCTAGAAGTTCTAATTTTCTGGGGCCCCAGAAAAGCGGGGGTCCCCAAATCCCGGTGTAACTTTAAAGCCCTCATCTTATCTGCCTTCTCCCTGACTTCTCTGTGCCCATATATGGCCCAGTTTTTTTTTTCCATGACCAAGCAACAAGCACATCCTAAAATAATGGTTTGTCAAATAGAGCCACGCTAAATGTTTGAACATACACTAACCCATTTGGTTTATAAGTGGGGGAAAAAACTGCATGAAAGAGAAGGGGAAAAATTTAACATAATACGAAGAACCCATGAATATGTCCCAGTTTATTTTAGCCAGGCTAGAGGGGCTTTTGAGAAAAGGGGTGCTGGAAGACTGTTGGGGAGATGGAAAATAAAAAAAGTTAGGAGCGAAAATGAAGGTGGGTTAGACGGGGAAAGGCACCCTTTGGGAGTGAAACAGCACCCGTTCTTGCGGCACTTGTGACAGTGAAAAATCAGCACTTGCAGGAACAAGGGGGAGAGGGGGATAGACCATGTCCGCCTAGGGAAATTTTGGTTTTCACAAGGGAAAGGGAGAACCCGTGCAGAGTTCCAAGCAATGGTTTCTGAGGAAATTCAGGGGAAAAGCTCTTTTGATCATATTATGGAAATATTTTGGGGGTGACGGGGGAAACCAAGGGTGCAACACTGAAGTAGGATGAACAGTGAAGTATTCGTGAAGTATAATGTATTTTTTTGCCTCAATGATGGGAAAAATTATTTTTCCTTCTTTTATTTTAACAAGTTGTCAGTTTTGATCTTTTTCACCTGAAGCACTGACTTTCTTCAATTGGGGGGGAGATTTTCTTTCCCTTCCCCTTTCCCTTTTTCTTTTTTTCTTTTTTCTCCCCTCCCCTTCCTTCTCCCTCCCTTCTTTCCCTTTTTTTCTTTTCTTTTCCTTGAAATATCTGCTAATAAAAAAACTGCTAAAACTTATCTTTTGACTTCTGCTTTTTTTTTTATTTTTTTTTTGTTTTAGTATTTAGCCTTTGTTGCTTTTAAAAAATATTCTTGGTAAAAATGTACTGACTTGTAGCCAATACTGTTTGTTTTAATATCTGAAAATGAAAGTCCTCATTTATGCCAACTCTTTTTGACCCCCTGGGTTTTATAGTCCGGAAAACTTAAAGGGGAAAACTGGGGTGGGGAAAATTTCCTTCTCCAGGGGATCTTCCCAACCCGGATCAAAACCCGGTCTCCGCACGCAGGCGGATTTTCACCAGCTGAGCCAAAAGGGGAAAACCAAAATATGGGTGGGTAGCCTATCCCTTCTCAGGGGGTCTTCCCGACCCCGGATTGAACCAGGGGCTCCCATTGAGGGGTTTTTCAATGAGCTATCAGGGAAACCCTTTGATATCAGGCGCTAAATATTTAAAAAAAAAATGAATCGGGATGAGTTTTAAAATTTAAGAGAATGAGAAATAACTGGCTTCCAGGCTTACAGGAAATTTAGTGAAATTTACCTGGGGATTGAAAATGATATGGGGCTTACCTGTACACTAGAGCACCCTCCCAACACAACCATCCTTTTTAAAAAAGATTATTTAATTTTAGCTAGGTTGCATGGCTTGTGGGATCTTCATTCCCCAACTAGAGATCGAACCTAGACCCTGGCAATGAAAGCACTGAGTCTTAACATTGGACTACCAGGGAATTCCTAACCATCTTTTGCTTAATATTGCAGACTTTTGTTTTTTAATGATAGTTTCTTAAAAACAAACTGCCCAGGCTTCTTGGCTCCTACAGAGGATAGCCACAGGATGTGAAGCCTTTTAAAGTGATTTATTTGTCAGATCCGCTAAACTCATCGTGCTCACCGCCAACGGTTGGTTACACCTATCCCCCACTGGGGGTGACAAGCGCTTGGGTCTCACGCCAACCTCCGTACAACTGTCGGTTAGCATGTGGTGGTGCGACACCAGCCCAAACAACAACGTACTAGCTGAGATGGGTGTGTCAAAGCTATGAATTTTAAAGTCAGTTGCGAGGGTCGCATCTTGCATCCGTAGCGTAGAGATACGATAGATTGGTCATGTATTAGAGTGGGACATCTACACGAGGCGAGGTACGTAGTGGTAAGTCTCACAAATAGTGCGTAAGAGAGTAAACGCGAGAGCGGGATGATTTTTTTTGTACAGCATAGCTCTAGTACTTTATGTCTGCGCCACTTATGAGAGAACTGACATGCGGAATTGAACAGCAGCACATATTAGTCTATCGAGCATACCATAAGGAGCTTGTGAAAGAACCAATTTCCAAAATGCTCCCTCTGGATCTGTTATTGAGGCCTCTTTTGCATCCTAGGAAAGTTCAAAGTCAGATGCCCAAGAATCTAGGGATGGAACAGGAATTTCAGGAGTCTTACAGCATTTCAGGTTTCGTGCAGTTTCTCCCGTTAAAAACTGTCAAAAGAGCAAGATAAAGTCAGAATTCTCTGTAATCTTGGACACAACTAATTCTGATTAAAGCTCATATTCTGATTGTCTCTTATGCTAAGAGCTATGCAGGGCTTTTCAAATATTCCTTTCCTTCAAATAACCTCTGCAGTATGTTGCAAAAGCTTGGGATGGTAAATGGCTTGTCAGTGTTGCTGTTGGCAATCAAAAAATGGACTCTCAGACCCAGTCTACTGAGTCCAAGTCCATGGCTACTAAAGAGATATAATAGATCTTGGAAGTTATTTTAAAAAGACATTCGACTGACTAAGGCCAGAGGATAGTGGTATGTTTGTTAGAAGTACACATGGTGCGAAATAAAGAATAATATCTAAAGGGAAGTATATTTGTTAAAAAAATTCAATGAAAGGGCAAGAAGGGAAAAAATTTATTTGAAAATAAAAAATGAAGAAAAAATATCCAAAAAGGGCTCTGGCATTATTTGTCTTTTTTAAAAAAATTCAATAGTCAAATAACCCATAATTTCCATCTCTAGGGCCCACCTGCTTTTTTGATGAAGCCTGAAATTGAGGTTTGGGAATTCCTGACTTTTCATTATGACTAGTTATTGAGTATCTTCACTCTTCTCTTTAATTGGAGTAATGATACTGATTTCCTTACTTGAAAAGCCAAAAGGAATAAAGTAGGCTAGACTATGCTGGGGGAAAAATAAACCTCAGTGTGTGAGTCATAGTGAATAATAACACAGCAAACCTAACCAGTTCCCATCTTCAAGGAACTAGAAATCTAGTGGTGGGACATAGGACTGATAAATAAAAAGGAAATTAAAACCCTGACTTAAGTGTACTTTTATATGGCATGGCAGGGACTGCTGGCTGCCATCCAACATCAATTTAACCTTTCTACCTTCATAAAAAAAAATCATATTTTTATGTGGAGCGTTAAAGTGCCCAACTAAAATATTATATTCCCCAGCCTTCCTTGTACCAAGATTTGATCATCTGACTAAGTTCTGGCAACTGAGACTTTATGTGATACTTATAAGAGGTCTGATTAAAGGCACTGGGCTCTTTTAAATGGGCTCCCTTTTGAGTCTTCTTTTCCCCACACAGTAGATATGCTAGCTGAATTCCAGCAGCCATCATAGACTGTCAGGTGACCTTGAAGTGGGAAGTCCCTTTCAAGTCCTAACCCTTGTGGGTACTTGGAGTCATTGTTACTTATATTCCTACTACAAATCCCTTTGTCTGCTTCTAAGCTTGTCTGAGGCTTCAGTGGGTGATTCCTTGTATTAATTCTAGTGCTAAACATTTCTCTGCTTCTCTTCCTGAGAAAGGTCAGAGGAGTTTGCTCTACTGAAGCAGGACAATCCATAGTAGAGGGAATTTAAGGCCCCTAGAGACAGTACTCCACCAGTTAGGGGCTGCCATCACTGAGGATGACCTCAGCTTTTCTCTCTCTCCCTGGGAGCAACTGTAAATCCATTCTGCAGATCCCTCTAGAGGGGTCACTTGCTCACTAGGCACCTCTCACTGACTCTTCTCCATCCTGCTTCACTGTCCTCATCCCCTCCTGTTCTTGCTGGGATCACCTCCCAAATAACACATGACTACTCATGCCCTGCTGTTGAGGTTGGCTTTTTGGAGGAACCCAAGCGATGGGAATATAGAATAAGAATCAGCCTTTGGTTGACCAAACTTCTACTTGTCAAAAGTCCTACTTGACCATCACCCTCCTCATTCTTTCTGTAGCGGCTGCAGCATTGATCTCTCCTTCTCTATTCAGTTGGTTTCCCTTGACTCCTGCTATGCCCTGTGCATCAGCGCCTTATTTGTTCAATTTAGATCACTGTCATGTCATTCTCCCTGGTGGTCCATCTTTAAGATCTTTTTTGTTTCAATACAGCATACACATCCCAACAGTCCTTGACGCACTAAATCCCACACTTCTCGTCCCATAGCTCCAATATACCTTTCATCTCCTACACTTCTTTGCAGTATCCTAAGTGAAGATTTTTTTCTCTTCCTGAGCATTACCTACTCTTTCCTTCCTATGAACATATGGCCCTGCTATTTCTTGTCACTGACATCTTCCTTTGAACATCTATTTATACCTATCTAAATCCTACCTATTTTGAATGGTCTGTTTCGTCTATTTGCTCTCCCTCCATGACACCTTCATATTTCTCCATCAGGAAGTGTAGGTGCTCCTTGACACCATGCTTGCCACTCATTGTATCTGTTTACCATTTTTTTAAATTAAAGAATATTTTTTGAAATAGATAAGCAACAAAGATATATTTTATAGCAAAAAAAATTGAAAATAGAATAAAAAATATTTTTGGCTGTGAATGAGCCTCTGGTAAATATTGAAAATCGTTATGATTATATATATTTGTTACATGATTAGCTTTTTATTTTGCCAATTTCTAGACAAAATTGCCTTGCCCTCAGAGCTTTTATTATCTGAATTTTAAAATGACATCTGGCAAATCATATTTCATTTATATTAAACAGTAGTTTTGAAACATCAGCACATTAAATCCTCTTCTGGCTTTTTTGAGGATTAAACTTACTTTCATTTAGACATACATGACAAATACCTTCCATGCATCTCTTTTTATTTCATCTTCTGTTTCCACTTACAATGGACTAACGCTAATGATCATTCTGGTTCTTTCAAAAAAAAATGCAGAGTGAAGCTGACAGATGATAAAAAACAAATTTCAGGCCCAAACATCAGCAAAACATTTGAGTTTAAAAGTTCAGTTAAACATTCCACATCTTTAGATATCCAGGATAGCTAGAGACAGAAAGCCTCTTGGTAAGCTTTTAAATGAGCACACTTTTTTTTTTATTTCCCTTTGTATCTTGCATTTCTGGATTCTTTAAGAATTTGAGCATCACGCTCTGGGATATCTGGGAAATGTGTGGTCTATGAGAGAAATCAATTTTCTTTTCATCTGACCTTCCTTCTCAAATGCAGCAAGTAGTTCCAATTAAGTCTATTCAATTTCCTTGTTCAGGGGTTGACCCTTGCTGTTGAAATATTATAAATTATTTTAAGTGCATGTTCCTGGTTAGATTAAATACCATCTCCAATGGTCACTGGTTCTCCTGAGAATGCAGAATACTTCCTCTTCTGGCCCTGGACTTCTGTCCACCCTTCTTGTATAGCAGTAGCAGGGCTGGCTAGCTTTGTTAAAGGGAAAGAGTTTTTATTGTTTGAAAAGAATACAAGGAGAAAGAAAAGGCTTTGTGCTCAGATGGCAAAGAGGCACTGCCATTTCAGAGGGACACCTGTAAACCAAAAGTTGAGGGGGACTCAGCAGTTAAAGAAAAAACCCTACGAATTTTGGGCTTAGAGCTCTGGCCTTGATAGATTCAGAATGTTGTATAAGTGATTTACAGAGGGATTGGCTTTCAAGAGAACTACTAGGTAGTGAGGGAGTGGGAAAGACAAGAGGGTTCAGGAGAAATCTCACCTTATTCTGAGCCCACCAAGAGTTCTGAGGATGAAATGCACTCTGCTCCCCCCCTTCTCCCAGCCCCCCCCAGGCAAAGGAACCTAGACTGCCCTGCATCAGTTGTTAGTAATGGAGCACCTCTGGGAAAGGAATATGCTTCTAGGCATCCAGAAAGGCAGCCCCCATCAGCCAAGGAAGATTCTCCAGAAGAGGATATGAGTCATGAGTGTCCATACCCCCAGTAGTTAAAATATAAGGACACCCTTTGGATAAGAGGGAGTCAGGTAGATGTCACTAACATCACCTGTCACAATAATGCACTGCTGAAATAAGTGGCAGAGTGAATTCTTTGTAATGGAACATACCAGGCCTGTGAGTGAAGCTCACGGGTAGTTAGAGCTAAAGGAGCTGAGACATCAATAATAACTAGCAAAACCGTTTGCCCTCTATGACAGCAACTTACCAATCTGAGGAGTTCACATGGGGGACAGCTCTGTACACACTGGGAGGATCCTAGGAAGGATTTATACCACTGCTCCCCAGCAATGATTTGAAATTTCCCCACATACAAGAAGCTGTCAATTTTCCCTAAGAATGTGTGCTTGAGCCACTGACATTCAAATTTCCCCAAAGCTGATCAAGGGTCAGGTTTTAGTTCAAGGCATGGTCAAGCCAGTGTCAGGCCATCTGACTTCTGTTATTGTGCCTTGTTTCCTGTGAGAGCCAAAAGTTGTGGCTGATCTGGAGATGTTTGCAGCTGGTCACAAAGAAACCCAAACTTCATCCAGAAGCCCAAATCCTCCAGTATCCAGGAAGAAACCATTTTGTCAGAGGTCTGTCTTTGGGAAGTGATTCAACTTATTTACAGCTACACTCACATGGATTACAAACTGAACTTTTGAAAAGGCTGACTTTTTTGAACTGAGAAAATATTCATGGCAGAGAGAGTTTATTAAAACTAGTACTCTGTAATAGCATATCACCAACCAATCAACCAGTCATTAGTAAAACCAGAAATACAAGTTATTCACAGCACATAGGAAGCCAGCAGTGACAGAAGTTTGGAGATTATCCATGGCCATCTTCTCATTTTGCAGATGAGGGTATTGGTATTGAATCTGTTACTAGCTGGGATGGGCTTTTGTGTTAATTAGTTACTTAACTGCCCATGCCTCAGTTTCCTCTTCTCTAAATGGAGTATTTAATTCATTGACTTAAAATCTGAATTAAATGGGCAATATTTGTAGAGTCCTTGGGACAGAACTTGACACAGAGTTAAGGCCATATGTGTTAAATTTAAAAATAAAAAAATAAAATTGCCAAAGGTCAGTAAGTTAATTAGTTCATATTATTAAGACTTTATGAAGGGTTTTATTGAATTAATATAAAATATGACTAAACATCAATATTTTGTTTAAAAATTTAAGTGTAAATAATTGATAGGAAATTAGCCAACATACAAAAAGATGTAAGGTTATTTTTATACTAAAATCCCTAAAGGATAGCAATACTTAAAAGTTTTTACTTAGGTTAATGCAGGGAAAAATTTTATTTCTCATTCCCATTACTCACTGGGTGATCCTGAGGAAAGGATTTATTTCTTTTAAGACTCAATTTCACAAATGTAAAATAGAGATAATAATAGTAATAATAACAATAATAAAACAATAATAGCTACCTCACAGGGTTGCTTGAAAATTAAATATGAGTATGCATTTAGTTGAACTTCCAGATAGCTCAATAGTAAGAATTCATCTGCAATGCAGGAGACACAGGAGATGTACGTTTGATCCTTGGATCAGGAAGACCCCTTGGAGAAGTACATGAAACCCCAATCCAGTATTCTTGCCTGGAAAATTCCATGGACAAAGGAGCCTGGTGGGCTGCAGTCCATGGAGTTGAAAAGAATCGGACTTGACTGAGTACGCACACATACATTTAGTGTACAGAACAAGTTCAATAAATGTTAAGTAACAGCCAATGTTTTCTAAAATCGTTTCAAATAATTTTTTCATTACCTATAATTGAGCAAGAACTTTACATTATTATGTGTCATCATTTGGGGTAGTAAAATAAGATAAAGATTTTGTGCTCAAAACTTTGACCAATTAAACTCTGCTCTTTTGGCTTATTGGTTCTGAACTTCCTATTCAAATAGTAAGCAAAAGGGGTTTAAATAAAACCCGACATCACTTTCCTTAAAGCTCAGAGAGAGTCAGTTGTTTTTAGCTCTAACCTAGAACAAAGGATAAGGTTTACTTGTATCCCTATATTCCCATGAGGAAAGTCATTAGGAAACAAGGCTGGCTATGGGCTGGCCCTTTAATATAAATAATTACTGGCCTGTAAGTATTTATGGTAGAACAAATTTTAATTCATTCCATAACCTTTAAATCTCCTACAATGACAGAGATAAGCAAGGGCGTTACCAAAAGTAAAATAGATGGGAGAGATGCCACTTTGGGCCCCGAAACTTCTTAGTGACGTGAAATAGTGAAAAATACAAATGACCTTTTTTTGTGAAAGCGTTTTTAAAAAGCACCGCTTTCAATCAGCGATGTTTAAAATGGCCCTTTTTTAAAACATTGTGCCCAGTTCAGGGGGGAAAAAGAGGTAAGAAAGGCTTAGCTTTTTACCTGGTGCCCAGACGGTAAAAGCGTTGCCTACAATGCAGGAGACCCTAGTTTGGGAAGACCCCTTGGAGAACGAAATGGCAACCCCTCCATATTCTTGCCGGGACAACCCCAGGGAAAGAGGAACCTGGTGGGCTACAGTCGTGGGGTCGCAAAGAGTGGGGACCATGAGGACTTCACTTCAACCTTTGAAGATTTTCCCCAAAATTTCCCCTTGGGGTCCTCTCCTTAATCTTGTTAGCCAAAACCCAAATTCAGGCCCAATACTGCAAAGGAGAGGGAAATGTGGTTTTTATCGGGTGCATTGCTCCCTTAAAAAAAAAAAAAAAAAATCCCTTTTAATTTAGAAAGTTAAAAAACTTTTTTTGGGTTGGCAAATAGCAATTTAAGTATGTGTTTATTTTAACATGTGTTTTTTTTAAATGGGGTTTTTTAAAAATCTTTTTTTATTAATGTAGTAAATTACATACCCTTTGGGGAAAAAAAAAAGGTTAAATTTTAGTTTTTTTAAGAAAAAAGTAATTAGTTAACAGTGTTGATTTTTTTGTGGGGGTGTGTGTGTGCCCTCAGATGCCCTACTTTTTGTGCCCCCGGGACTGTACCCTTCGGGACCTCTGCCCCAGGAATTTTCCAGAAAAAATTTCTAAACGGTTGCATTTTGTTCTCCATGTTTTCCTGCCCCGGGGATAAAAACCCACATTCCCTGTGCTCCTAAATTGGGCAGGCGTTCTTTCCCTCTGACCATCAGGGTAGATAGAATGTAGAATGACAGATTTAGGAGATTGTTTGGGGATGATGGAGTGGAAAAAGACCTCAGAAGTAAGACCTTGTGGGTAAAAAATATAAAAACCAAAAGACCTTAAATTTTGCGGGTCTTTTTTGTTTCTGAACAAGCAGCAGGGAGCATCCACAGAAAAACCCATTTCTCACTAACGGGGGAGAAAGCAAAACATTTGAGGGCAAGGTTTTTGCAAACAGGAAAAAACTAAACCCAATCAGCTGGTTTTCTGAGTCTACAATTTTCCCATGGTGCATGATTATGACAAAAGGCCCGCTCGGGCAAATGTCCAATGCTTGCCCGAAATTTCCCCCTTCTTTGGGGGTACGAGGATGCGCTAAATCTCGTAAAGGAAGGAGAGGTTTTCTTTTCATTAGCTGGGCCGGAAAGGGAAATCATCAGTCACCTAAAGTCAATAAAAAGGGCTTTAAGGGTTTTGGGTTTAGTGTGATGATACTGCACATTTTTTTTGTTATATAGTTTAAATGTCCTGATTCTCCTGGTTGGCGCTCATTTCGGTGGGGGAACAGGCAATTGATGTCTGTTAGAATCAGTCGTGGCCTTTAGTCATCTCGTAGCCATAATTTTGAAAAAAGGACCAAGAATGTGTTTTTTTGTCACAGACAAAAATCAAAGACATCTAAAATGTGGTGGTCTTAAAAAAAAATCAAAGATTAAAGAAAAAAATTTCAAATTCATTTGGGCCAGTTTCTGAATTAGGGTCTCAAGAAAATGACAAGCACTTTTTGGGGGGTACAATAAAGAAGAAGAAAAAAGTGAGTTTGCTTTAGAAAACTAAAGTTGCAGATGAAAGAAAATAAAAAAGATAGCTGACCACATGCTTAACAGAAATCATGATGTTGCTTAAGGGGAAATGAAACAGTTTTTCTGAATCATTATGAAGGAAAAACCGCCCCATCTCTGACAGGGTTTCTAGATCCCCTTACCCACTGCTTTAAAAAAAGACAAACCAAAACGTTATATAAAAATCACCTTTTATTATATTTTCAATGATTTTTAAATAAATTTTTACGTTCCACAAAAAATCACACAACCCAATTTTTTGGGAAATTTGGCATCATTAAAAAACATCCCTTTTTGTGTCTTTTTTCTCTCAGTCCATATAAAACCTCAATGCGGGGAAACCACTTTTTCTTCTTTATGATTTGTGTTTTCTAAAAATTTTCTATAACGCAATCATAAAATTTTTTAAATTTTTTATGTCGATTTCTTTCACTTAGCTAATGGCTTGGGTTTTATCATTTGAAATTGATCAATAGTTTTTTTTATTGTGGTTTTCATTTTTGTTTCCATTCACCAGCGATGCTTTTGGTTTGTTTTTACTGTTTGGCATCATAAATAAGTTATCAATAATCACTTACAAGTCATGGGAAATTTTTTTTTTTCTTAAAATATCCCTAGAAGTGAATTATTGGGAAAAGGGTTGCTAAGTTGATTTTAGTTTTTTTTTTTCCAGAAACTTCCAAACTGTTTTCAAAATGGCTATATTTTTTTACATTTCCCCCAAAAATATTGGGTTTCCAGTTTCCAACCTTTAGCTTGTTTTTTCCCATCTTTTGGATTATAGTCATTTAAGTATAGACGTGGTTTTTCCCTTAAAGCCTGATAAGTCCCCCCCTTTTTCATCGCTTGTTAATCTTTTTTGTCTTTTTGGTGAATTGTCTATTAAATTTTTGCTCATTTTAAATTCGGGTTTTCTGTTTCTTACTGGTTGAAAAATCTCTTTAGTGTTCTACAAATACACAGCATTTTTTCTTTTTGACTGGTATTTTTTTTTTTTAAATGTGTCTTCTGAGGAATATAATTTTTTTCTTTTGAAAACTTTCTAAGGAATTACAGATTCTTGGTTTGGTTCTAATTGACTCATTTGGGGTAGGTGACTTTGCATGGCCCAATGAGTGTGGTCATATTTTCACAAAAAAATTTCTTGCAGTAATTTTTGTCAATTACGTGCTGAGGACAGATAGAGAAGGGTAAAGGAAATTTTTAAAATGCTGCTGAAAGGGGGCCCCAGATTATTAGGAGATGTGGAAAGAAGTAAAATCCACTGAGAAGTTGGGCAATAGAAAAAGAAGTGATACCGAAAAAATGGGGGTTAGGGGGTCTGAGACAAAAAGTTATGTTTAAGCTTTGAGGAGAAGGGGGGCAAAAGTGGAGGTGTAATCCCCGGATAAAAGATAGGGCACGGGGGTGGGTTTAAAGGCAGGGAATGGACAGAAAGAAATGACAGGAAAAATTTAAGGGGCCATGGGCTGACATGGATGGAATATGGGGGAAACTAAACTTCGTGATGGAGGAAAGATTATTTGTTTTAATAATTTGATAAAAGAAAAAATTTAAACAGAAAATAAAGGGGATTGTAAATGCCTGCCTTTATAAAGTAAAATTCCAAACAAAAAAAGATAGCCCCAGTTAACCATGGGTAAAAATTTTCAATTTTTTCTTGTTTGGGAAATTTGTAGTTGCCTCAAAGAACTATCATAATTGTCTTGCTTTATCTACCAAATTTAAAAACCCTAAAAGGAGATTAAAGACTTAAAACAGGGAATCACTTTAAAGGGGCTCCAATCCCCCTTGAAAAAAACCATCCCCACTGAAAAAAAAATTATGGGCCTTTTAAATATCAATCCTGGGAAATAGGGCCCCGGGGGGAAACTGAACTGGTTAGGGGGATGCCCTCTTTTCGTCAAAGTAATTTAGACTAGGAATTAGGCGCTTGCTGCCCCGAGGGCTTTAGGATGGACAACCACAAGGGATGAAAATGTGCTTTTTTTTTTTTTTTTTCAATTTACCAAAAGCAACAGCCATTTGGGCATGGGAATGGCAAGGATTGGTCATGGGAAGGAAAGGGTGAGAGATGGCCAAAGAATGCAAACTCTTTCCCAATAGCTCATAAAACTGTCGCATGGGGATTCTGCTGGCCCGGGGACCAAGGGTCTCGGCCCAGGACACTGTCTCTAGGGGCGGTTTAGAACCCCTGAGTTCTTTTTAAAGGGCAGCCTAAAAGGGGAACCCCAAGCTTGCCCGGCCCAAGGGAATGCCAGAGGGCCCAGTGGGGAAAAACCAGCGCAGCATGAGCTCTTGCCCCGGGAAGACAAAGTCAATAGCAGGTTTTGCTTCTTGTCATTTTTTTTGAGTGGTGTTCATCTTGAAAGCCCCCCAGGCCTCAAAAAGGGGCAAAGCAGACAGGGCCCGAATTTTTAGTTTGTGTGACAAACCCTTTTTGAGAACACAAGAAATTTAGCTTCGTTTGAGGGTGGTTCATTTTCCCCCCTTGGGGTTTGTTCTGTGCAGGAAAAGACAGGAAGAGCCCTGTTCCCCTTCGCTGGATTGAAGAAAATGAAGCATCTCTAAACTCCCGGTGCTGGGGGACTCTGCCTCGTGGGGACCACATTTACCCCATCCTGAACCCTAAACTGGTTCAAAGGGTTTTCCCTAGACCAAAATCCAAGACATTCTTTTTTCAATTTATTTTTAATGGGGCTAAAAAAAAATTAGTTGGGATACAAATCTTTCATTTTTTGGATTGCTATGTTTTTAGGTTATATAATTTGTAACTAAATCATATCAGAAATTCTCAACCACAGAGATTCCCCAATACTTTTTTTTCAATACCTTTTCCCCCAAACCAGAGAAGCTGCTATTTTATCTCATAATAATTTTTTTCTATTCTCAAAATTTTTAAAAAATGAAATAATGTTTTTTTTTTAAAAAAATTTTGATTACTTCATGTCAAAATGTCTGAATATCCATGATATGGGATATATAAGTAAAGGGCCAAATTTTATTTTAAAAACCAGTTATTATATCTATAACATCATTTATTTATTCATTCCCGCGATGACTTTTTAAATTTCCAGTTTTTAGCTCTTTGGGGCTATGGCTGCTAGGACATTTTGTAATATCTTTTTTGGGGGACTATACTTTCATTTCTCATGTATTTAACCAAAATTTGGAATTTTAGGGGATAAGGTAGAAGTAGGTTTTTCAATAGTTTTTACCAACAGCTTTTCAAAGTATTTAAAAACCCTCATTTCCCTTAGCAAAGTATGAGTTAGAATTGCTTAAACCTCCCAACTGAAAAAAAATATGTTATATAATTTTATAAATTTATATTTAAATATATACAAAACTTATTTTAGAATTTTTTAAGATTTTTCAACCTAAGGATTCCAAGCTACTGCCCTCTTTCCCTTTTTCTTTTAAATAAATTTATTTCCCTGTGCTTTTTTTTTTTTCTACTGGGTACCCAAATGAATGCTTTCATCCCCGTATAATTTATTCATCTTTGTAAACAAGGTAACTAAAATAAAAAAGGGCTATTTTGTGAATACAATGTTCGTTTTTTTTTTTTTTCCCACAGTGGCTGTATCTTTTTTTTTTTTCCATTTATTTTTATTAGTTGGAGGCTAATTACTTTACATCATTACAGTGAGTTTTTGTTATACATTGAAAATGAATTAGCCATGGATTTACATGTATTCCCCCATCCCGTCCCCCCTCCCACCTCCCTCGTCCACCGAAGTCCCTCTGGGTCTTCCCAGTGCACAGGCCCGAGCACTTGTCTCATGTTACCATAACCTGGGCTGGTGATCTGTTTTCAGCCTAGATCAATATACATGTTCAATGCTGTTCTCTTGAAACATCCCACCCTCGCCTTTCCCAAGTCCACAAGTCTGTTCTAAATATCTGAGTCTCTTTTCCTGTTTTGCATATAGGGTAAATCGTTACTCATCTTTCTAAATTCCCATATATATGTGTTAGTAGACTGTGTAATAGGGTCTTTATCTTTTTGGGCTTACTGCGCTCTGGAATAATGGGCTCCAGTTTCATCCATCTCATTAGAACATTGATTCAAATGAATTCATTTTAATGGCTGAGGTAAGATTCCATGGTGGATATGTGACCACAAGCTTTCCCTCATCCAGTCACTGCTGATGGGATCTGGGTGTGCTTCCATGTCCTGGCTATTATAAACAGTGCTGGCGATGAACATTGGGGTGCAACGTGTCTCTTTCAATCTGGTTTCCTTGGCGTGTAGCCCAGAATGTGGGATTGCTGGGTCAATGGCGTTCTATATCCAGCTTATTTAAGAAATCTTCACGACTGTTGCCATAGTGGCTGTACTAATTTGCATTCCCACCAACAGTGTAAGGAGGTTCCCTTTCCTCCACACCCTCTCCAGCATTTATTGCTTGTAGACTATTTTGGAATAGCAGCCCATCCGACTGGCGTATAATGGACCCTCATTGTGGTGTGATTTGCCATTTTCTCGAGAAAATGCGTGATTTGAGCATCATTTTCATTGTTTGTTAGCCATCTGTCTTCTATCCTTGAGAAATGTCTGTGAGTTCTTTGGCCCAGTTTTGGAATGGGTCCATTATATTTTTCTGGAGTTGAGGTGAGAGGATTTGCTTGTATATTTTTGAGGATTTAATCCTTTTAGTCTGTTGCTTTAGAGAGAGTTTGCTATTTATTTACTCCAATATGAAGGGCGGTCTTATCACCTTGCATATGAGTTCTCCTATGTTTGTGCCTAACGCTTTCTAAGTTTAATTAGGTCCCATTAGTTTATTTTTGCTTTTACTTTCTAAAATTCTGGGATGTGGGTCATAGAGGATCCTGCTGTGATTTATTGTCGGAGAGTGTTTTGCCTATGTTCTTCCTCCTAGGCAGTCTTTATAAGTTTCTGGTCTTAACATTTAGATCTTTAAATCCATTTTGAGTTTATTTTGTGTATGGTGTTAGAAAGTGTTTAAGTTTCATTCTTTTACAGGTGTGTTCGACCAGTTTTCACCAAGCACCACTTGTTAAAGAGGTTAGCTTTTTTCCATTGTATACCTTGCCTCTTTGTCGAAGATAAGGTGACCATAGGTTCGTGGATTTATCTCTGGGCTTTCTATTCTGTTCCATTGATCTATATATTTCTGTCTTTTGCCAGTACCATACTGTCTTGATGACTGTGGCTTTGTAGTATAGTCTGAATCAGGCAGATTGATTCCTCCAGTTTCCATTCTTCTTCTCAAGATTACTTTGGCTATCGAGGTTTTTTGTATTTCCATACAAATTGTGAGAATTTATTTTTGTTTCTAGTTCATGTGAAAAATACGTTGGTAGTTTGATAGGGATTGCATTGAATCTATAGAATTGCTTTGGGTAGTATAGCCATTTTTGACAATATTGGTGATGTCGTTCCAAGTCCAAGAAACAGGGAGTATAATTTCTCCATCTGTTTGTGTCCTCTTTGATTTCTTTCATTCATGTTTTCATCATGTGGTTTGTGGGTTGTTTTTTTCCTATGTATAGGGTCTTTTGTTTTTCTGTTAGTGATTTACTCCTAAGTATTTTATTCTTTTGTTGCAATGGTGAAGGTATTGTTTTCCTTAATTTCTCTTTCTGATTTTCTCATTGTTAGTGTAATAGGAATGCAAAGAGATTTTCTGTGGGTTAATTTTATATCCTGCAACTTTACTTATTCATTGATTAGCTCTAGTAATTTTCTGGTAGAGTCTTTAGGGTTTTCTATGTAGAGGATCAGTCATCTGCAAACAGCGAGAGTTTCACTTCTTCTTTTCTATCTGGATTTCCTTTTACTTTCTTTTTCTGCCTGATTGCTGTGGCCAACACTTCCAAAACTATGTTGAATAGTAGTGGTGAGAGTGGGCACCCTTGTCTTGTTCCTGATTTCAGGGGAAATGCTTTCACATTTTTCACCATTGAGGGTGAATGCTTGCTGTGGGTTTGTCATATATAGCTTTTATTATGTTGAGGTATGTGTTCCTCTATTCATGTCTTTCTGAGAGTTTTAAATCATAAATGGATTGTTGAATTTTGTCAAAAGGCTTTTTCTGCATCTATTTGAGATAATCATATGGTTTTTATCTTTCAATTTGTTAATGTGGTGAATTTGACATTGTGAGTGATTTGCGGTTATTAAAAGAATCCTTGCGATTCTGGGATATAAGCCACTTGTTTTTCCCCCTTTTTTTCCCCCCCCCCCCCCCCCCCCCCCCCCCCTTTTTGTCAGGGGTAATGAATTTGTTTTAATCACTGTAGTTGGTTGATTCTGTGTGCTAGTATTTTGTTAAGGATTTTTGCATCTATGTTCATCAGTGATTTTTGGCCTGGAGTTCTCCTTTTTTGGTGGCATCTTTGTCTGGTTTTGGAATTATGGTGTGATGGTGGGCCCTCATACGATTGAGTTTGGAAGAAGTCTAACCTTCTTCAGCAATTGAGTCTGGAAGAGTTGAGTAGATGGGTGTTAGCCTCTTGCTCATGAATTTTTGGTAAATTCAGCTGATGAAGCATAACGGTCCTGCTTTTGTTTGCTAAAGATTTCTGATTACAGTTTCGATTTCACTTGCTTGTGATGGTGTTTGTATAGAGATCTTCTATTTCTTCCTGGTTCAGTTTGAAATTATACTTCTCTAAGAACTTGTCGCATATTCTCCCAATTGCCCATTTTATTGGCATAGAGTCTGTATAGTCTCTTAGCCCTTTTGTTTTTCAGTGTTGTCTGTTGTGACTCTCCATTTTCATTTCAAATTTTTTTTAAATTTGGTTTTTCTCCCTTTGTTTTTTAATGAGTCTTGCTAAGGTTTTGTAAAATTTTTTTTTTTTTTAAAAAACCCCAGCTTTTGTTTGTGATTTTTGCTAGGGCCCCTTTTTGTTGCTTTTGATTTTTTTATCCCCCAAATTTTTTAAGTTTTTTTTCCCTTTACTAACCCGGGGTTCTTCATTTTTTCCCTTTAGTTGTTTAGGTTGGGGAAGGTTATTTATTTGACTTTTTCCTGTTTCTTGAGGTGGGCCTTTAAAATTTATGAATCTTCCCTTAGCACTTTTTTTCAGTGCCCCATGGGTTTTTGGGTTTCTGTGTTTTTTTTCATTCATTTTATGCTATTTTATTTTTTTTATTTTTCTATGATTTTTTGGGTTTATTCGAAGTGTTTTTGCTCTATATTTTTAAATTTTTTAAATAAATTTTTTTTCCTGAAATTTGAGATTAAATCTTACTGCACTGTGGTCAGAAAAGATGACGGGAATGTTTCAATTTTTTTAATTTTACCAAAGACTAGATTTATGGCCAATGGATCTTTTTCGGGAAAAGGGGTTTCCGTTGCACTTGAAAAAAGGGGGAATTGATGTTTTGGGGTGTTCCTATAGATGTCATTAGGTCTAGCGGTCCTTTTCCTTTAAAGTTGTGTTTTTTGTTATTTTGTTTTTTTGATCTATCCTGTTTGAGTGGGGTATTAAAGTCCCCTACTTTATTGTGTTTTTTTTTAATTTCCTTTTTAAACTCGTTAGCGTTTGCCTTATAATGCGGTGCTCCTATTTTGGGGCATAAAAATTGTTAATCTTCTTTTTGGGGTTTGACCCTTTTGACTTATGTAGTGTCCATCTTTTCTTTTTTCCAGCCTTTTTTAAAAGTCTTTTTTATTGTATGGATTGAAAACCCCTATTTTCTTTTGGTCTCCTTTGCGTGAAAAATTTTTTTCCACCCCTTTCATTTTTATCTGTATGTGTCCCTTTTTTTTGAGGGGGTCTTTGTAGCAGCTATATAGGGTCTTTCTTTTGTATCCATTCAGCCCCTTTTGTTTTTTGGGTTGGGGCATTAAAACCTTTTATTTTTAAAGGGAAATTATTGATGGGTAGGGCCCCTTTCCCATTTATTTTGTTTTTTGGGTTCACGTTTTACCCCCTTTTCTGTTTTTCCCTGTCTAGAGTAGATTTTTTAAATTTGTTTAAAGAGGGGTTTGGGGGGTGCTAAATTCTCTAGTTTTTGCTGTCGAAAGCTTTTGAGTTCTCCTTCATATTAAATGAGATCCTTGCGGGGTAAGTATCTAGGTTGTGGGTTTCTTTTTCATTACTTAAGTATGTCCTCCCTTTCCCTTTGGCCTGAAGGGTTTCTATTATGTTTAAGCGTTATCTTTAGGGGAACCCCTTTGGTGTATTTTTGTTTCCCCCTTTTCTGTTTTTAAAATATTTTTTTCTTTGTTTGATCTTTTTTAATTTATTAATATGTGTTTTGGGGGTGTTTCCCCTTTGGGGTTTTCCTGTTTGGGACCTCGGGGTTTCTTGGACTTGGGGGGCTTTTTTCCTTTCCCCCCTTTTGGGGAAGTTTTCAGCTATTATCCCCTTTGAGTTTTTCAGGCCTTTTTTTTTGTCTTCTTTTCGGACCCTATGTTTCAAATTTTGGGGTGTTTCACATTGTCCCCGAGGTCCTGGGTTGTCCTCATTTCTTTTTTATTCTTTTTCTTTTTTCCTCTCTGCTTATTATTTCCCCCATTTTATCTTCAACCACTTATCCTATCTTCTGTCTCTGTTATTTTATCATGGTTCCTCCCGAGTGTTTTTGATCTTTTATTTCATTATTAATTTTTAATTGACTTTTTTTTTTTTTTTCAGGGCCTTGTTAAACATTTCTTTCATCTTTCAATCTTTGTCTCCGGCTATTTATTTGTTAAATCCATTTTTTTTTCAAGATTTTGGATCATTTTTTTTTACCATTATTCTAAAAACTTTTTTATGTAGACCTATTTTTCCCCCTTTTTGTTTGACTTGGGGGCTTTTTTCCGTTCCTTTACCTTTTTGGGGATTTTTCTGCCTTTTTTATCTTTTTTTGATTGCTGTGTCTGGAGTGGGTTTTTTGTATTCTTTTGGGGCTGTGGTTCTTTTTATTGTGGGGTTTACCGTGAGTGGGTTTTACGTTGTTTGTCAAGGTTTCCCGGGTTTGGAAGATTGTGTCAGCGTTCTGGGCATGAATTGGATTTTTTCTCTTGGAGTGCAAAAGGGGGGTGTCCCGTAATGAGTTTTGCGATAGTTATTGTTGGTTGACTTTGGACAGCCTGTTGTTGCACTCAGGTTATGTTCCCCGCGTTGCTAAGATTTGGTGGTATGTCTTGTATGGAGTTATTTGGGTCTTGGGTGGGGGTTGGTTTTTTGGGGTGGTATGGAAGCTTTTGGATGGTTTTTTATTCCTTAAAGTCCCGTGTTATCAGGGTTTTCGGTTTTCTCAGGATTTGTGCTTTGTTCCCGCCTCTGGGTTTCGTTTTTTTTTCCAAAAGTTTAAGATTCTCCAACTATACACACTGATAAAAAAAACTTTAGGTTTAAAAGGTGAAAAAAATTTTCCCCGTGGGAAACCCGAAGGTTCACATGTTACATAAGAAAAGGAGAGGGAGGAAGGGATAGGGGGAGCAGGAAAAAAAGGGGATCAAGAGGGGAGGACAGATTTTCACAGTTTTTCTGTTCCAAAGTTTTCTCCGTAGCCAACACCCAAAGATTTACAGAGTTGGATGGGAAAAGAAGGGGGGAAAAGGGGGAAACGAGGTGTTCGAGGGAGAAACAGAGTCAAAAATGGGAGAGTAAACACCCATCCCGAAAGAAATGGGGCTGAATTTGGTTCTTAAAAATTTCCCAAAAATTTATATCACTACTGAAAAAAAAAAGATTAAAAAATCTAGTTAGAGGGTTTGACTCTTTGAAAACAAAATTTAAAACAAAAACAAAAAAAAAACACAAAAAATTTTGAAAGGGTTTTGAAATCGGGTTTTAAATAGGGTTTTTTCTCTCTCTCTCTTTTTTTTTTTTGGGAAGGTTATAGTGAAATGAAATGAAAATTAAGAAAAATAGAGGATATTAGAGGACTTTAAAAAAAAAAGGAGAGAAAAAAAAAAAAAAAAAAATTTTTCCCCAATTTTAAAAAAATTGTAAAAAAAATGCAATGAAATTGAGGATAATGGGGGGGTAAAGGGGGAATTTTTTAAAAAAAAATAAAAGGAAAAAAAAAAAAAAAAAAAAGGGAAAGAAAAAAATTTTTTTTTTTTAAAAAAATTAATTATATCTAGGAATTCTTGGAGTTTTGCGGCGGTAGGTTCAGTTAATTTTAGATACTCCTCTTTCCAACTACACTTCCGATATCTGTAGGCCTTCTGGTGTAGGGGGGGCGGGGGTTACCTTTAAAGGGATTTAATCTGTGGGACCGTCCTTTTCTGAAAGGGTTTCCCTTTGTTTATTTGGCTTCTGTTTTCCGTCTCTTCGGGTCTAATTTTTGCCTGACACAGGCGGCGGGGGTGATCTCTTATTTAGGTTTGCTAGTTCAGTTCGTCCGCTACGGGGAGGGGGGGGGTGCAGAAGATAGCTTTGTGGATAGCGTCACCGTGTTCCCGGGCCCCATGGGTTTTCCCGCTCACGGGGGTTTTGTGCTTTCGCCCCTCTACATGCCGGCTCCCGGGTGCTCTTATGGAGCGGGCCCCGCTTTTGAGTCGGTTCATTTTTTGGGTACTCCACAAAAGCGCGGGTTCGGTTGCCCTGCGTTTTTGGTGACTTCCCCCGGGGCCCTGGTGCGGGTTTTTTCCAAGGCAGCCAGAGGGTTGGGGCCCTCTCCCCAGGGCCGCCCTTTTCCTCCGCGGGGAGGGTCAGGCAGCCAGAGGCTTTTCCACTTCCCCGGTCGGCGCACCTTTTCCCCCGCGGCCCCCGCGCGCGCCCAGGTCGGGCTCAGGGGGTCTTTAGAAGGAACCGGGGGCCCCGTTTGCATGTGGGGGGGGTGGGGTTTTCAGGGGGGGTTTTCCTTTTTTTCCCCCCCCCTGCCCCCTACCTCCCGGGGGATGGGGTGGCTCTTCCTGGTTTCTCAGTCCCCCTTTTTTTGGAACCGCCCGGGAGGTGTTTGGGGGCTTAAATTTTGACCCCTTTCTATCCACTTTTTAAAAAAATCCCTCCCCATTGCTTCAGGGTCTTCGGGGGGTCCTTACTCTAAGCAATGCCACCCCCTCCCCTCTTTCCCCCCCCGTTTTTTTTCTGGCGGGGGGCGGGGTGGGGTATTTTTGCTGGAGTTCTTTTTGGCACGTAACTGTGGGGCCCTTATTTAATTTTTCCTCCCAGTTAATTGCCGAAAACTTCCCCCGTCCCCCCTGCAGGGTTTCCTGGTGATTTGGAAAATTTTCCCCTTTTAAGCTCCCTTCCCGGGAGGGGCTCGTCCGTACTCTTTTGTTCCCTTTTTATCTTTTATATTTTGTCCTACTCCTTTGAAGACAAGGGGTGCTTTTTGGGGGCCCGATGTCCTTGACGTCAGAATTGTTTTGTGAAATTTGCTCCGCGTTCAAAATTTTTTTCGGAATTTGGGAGAGAAGTGGTTTTTCCCCCTCCTATTTCCCCCGCCTCTTGGGGTCCCCCCCTGAATTTCAATGTTTTTATAAATAAAAAAACCACTAATTGAATGGACCTTGGTAGACAAAATCAAAACAAAAGATTTCTGCCAATATGCTATTTAGTTATACCAAAGGGCATCAGAAATTTTTTTTGAAACAAATCTTTGTCTTTTTATTTTCAAAAAAACTATCAATCAATCCCTTTAAGAGAAATATCACGTCCATTACATCGAAACATATAAGAATTACAGTTTAAAGCTACCAATTTCTGAAATATGATAAAGATTAATAAATTATATTTAATTCTCTCAATGACACTGTGAGTTTGAGTTATTTTCCTCAAAATTTTTAAAAGGAATTTAAGAGTTTAAGGACCCACCAATGGTTACTCAGGGAAAATAAAAAAGACGCTGAAATTTGAACTTAGGTTTCACTAACTGCAGGACAAGCAATTCAGATTTTTCACACTGTAAATGTAATCATTCATTTCAGAAAAAGCAGAAGGAGTAAAAGAAAAGAACCTTTTATTATGATGTTGCTCATGGAGTGCAATCATGATGTTTCAAAGTGGACACAGGATCAGATACTTTGGATAACTATATATTAAATCAGTTTCAATGAAGCTTTAGTCATTTTCAGGCAGTTGTAGCTATTACCACTGAATGGCTTTGCATTGTAAATGGAGAAGTTATCGCTTCCATTCTGTTAAAAGGCTATCATAATCACATTATGGATTGATTATATATCATTAAATTATACACAGTTAGTTCGTTATTTACAGGTATATCAAATCAAAGCCAAAACTTAGTGCTTTTCTGGGTGTCTTTTGTTTTCTTTTTACCTGCAACGCACAACTTAGCCGGATCCTTAGTTCCCTGACCAGGGATCCAACCCGGAATCGCAGTGAGGGTGCTTAAGTCCTAACCCACTGGGAACCGCCAGAAGAATTTCTCGCTGGGCTATCCTGAGCATTCTCTTTGAGCGCACTGCTGGATCTCTCGCGTGTCTGCAGTCAGCTGCGAGGCACACCTGGGTGATCTAAGTTTGGTCTCCTCATAGGTCTGCCATGTCAGCTAGAATGGCTTGACTTTTGGGAGCCTGTTGTGGGTTTCTTTCTTCCCTGTTGCTCTTGTATCCTTTAAGGCCTCCCTATCCATGGGCCTATTACATATAAGGCATCTATCCCAAGTTTCCTCCTGAGGCATCTCAGAGCCAACAAGAGTCCACAAATGGAAACTCTGCACCTGGAAATTGCCAGCATCACTTCCACACATTCTCAATGTAATATCTGAAACTTTCACATCCAGCACACTTAAAACAGTTGTGAGACCCCTGATATTTATTATTTAGGGCAAAGGCCAATAAGCACATCACTTGTAACCGAAGTGGTTCTAGGTCTTCCAGGAAAGAAAGGACCCATTTTCACATACTGTGTCCAGCCATGAACATGGATCTATGGAGCAGAATATTGCAACTCCACCTGTCCCATAGTGACCCCATCTCCTTAGGTGCCAGATGCATGGGAATGACTGTGTCTCTTCCTGCAATGTAATTACAACAGGTTGATCAGCAAGGCAATGCTACCAATTTTCACCTGAAAATGCAATTGATATCATCATTATGGGCAATATAACCACGTATCTCTACCATAAATGTAATTAACACACTGTCTTTTGCACACTAAAGACTCCATTTCTCAGAGAAAATGAAATAACATTGTGGTGCCATGATCCCATCATATTTGTGTGAGTTAATATCGCTTTTCCACTTGCCAAGCTATAATGATAGGTATTCCTGTAGGGCAGCGTTCTTCAAACTTCTGCCCGCCGGGTATAGGTGATCACTATATGCAAACGAGAGAGCAAGAAAGCTTGTCTTTAGGGGCAATGATCGCAGATTCCTTCCGTGCGGTCCTCTTCTTGAATCCAAGGGTTAATGATAGACGATTATCCACTTTAAACCGAAAGGTAATAGCAGGTTATTTGAGCTCTCTTGAAAGGTTCTCATACAAAACGTTACTTTCCGCTTTCCCTGTAGATGAATGAGCAACAGATAAATGGATGCAGCAGCGGTTGGAGGGGGGAAGGTAGTTAGGCCTGGTGGCCCCCGTATCATGGCGAGCAGAAAAGTGTGTCTGGGATCTTTAAAAGCAGAAAAAAAAAATAAAAAGACAGGGCTTCACACGACTAAAAAGTTGCTCACAAGTTGGTGAAAATGCGCATATACTGCAAGACCTGGGTCCCTAGCATTAAGGGTAGCCTCCCAAACCTATGCAGTCTGGCCAAAAAGAGACTGCCCCCGCCGCCCCCCCGCGGGTCATGATGTATACCACCATACTGTAGAGGAAGGCCAACGAAAATGGTAGTACCCCAGGAGTCTGTATGGGCTTTTTCCTCCCTGGGCTTCAGTCATCGTAAAATAGATATCTGGCGCTGCGCAATGGCCAGGAGTCCTGGGATGTATGATTACTAGGGCGGTTCTTGATTGATTAACCACCATGGAGTAGAAGATCATGGAGCAGAATCCATATCCATTCCCCACATAGTTATACGGCTTGCCTGGAGAAATATATGCCGCATGGGCTAATAGGTGCCTGGTGGGGCGCATACGGGTCTCAGGCGAAGCCTGGGAGTTGTACATAAAGTCACTAGTCATACTGCCATAGACTTAGCTCACATACTAAAACCCACATCCATCAAGGAGTCAGTTGTGGCGCTTTTGGGATTGCGTGATTTGAGGACCTCTTTTATTCTGTACGCCCATACTGAAAAAATTAGCTGGAGGGATCTGTAAACTGCGGGGTTAGCAAAAAGATTGGCACCATCCCGGTAGCATACTGTGCATTCACTCATCAATAAGAGCTCCCTCGTCAGACCCTAGATTAAATAAAGAAACAGGACAGGTTTCTTACTTAGGGGCTGCCACTTGGTGGATATAGGTGAGGGATATGTGGGAGTGATCCGAGGGGTTTCTAATTCCCAGATCTGGGGATAGTATATGTTCCCTATTGAGTTAACAGTGTCTCTTTTGGTGCTGTTTCTATGCTAATTTTGGTAAAATTTCCTACAGTTGATCTACTAGTAAAATTCCTGGGTATCTGAAGTAGCGTCTGGAGAGACGGGAAATCTGACTGATAGCCACGAGATGTAGCCATGTATGAAACAAGCCCAAGCTCCTTGAATAAGAGTAGAACTACCACAATTAATGTAGTAGCTATTGGACGGCGTGTGGCTTGGAGCCCACACTAGGGTTGTCTTAGTAGAGATTAGGCTAAACGTCAGCATGCAAAGGTGGCCCAGGAACTAAGCTCAAGAAATTGTTAAGTTAACAATAATTGTAGGTAATTAAATAAAGATTAGCAAAATAATAGAAGGTAGATCATTAGATAAGGCTATTATTTCTAGGCCTGAAGGGAGGAGATGGGTTTTGCAAAAGTGTAGCGAGATAGATATGCCTCATGTATGAATACATGATAAATGATTGTGGACTTACTCCGAAGCGAGGGTCTAGCAATGACAGAGTGTAAAGGAAACCATTTCCAAGGTGAGAAAGTAAGATATGAAATTGTCCGTGCATGTTACCACACACCTCACGCGGAGACTGGGAGTGAGGAATTGTTATTAGGCCACAAGGGCCTATGTAAGCACAGGTAGCACAAATAGTGTCCCCGCAAACATTAGTGGGTAAAAAAATTCAATAATACTTGTGACAAATTAAAAAATGTTTAACAGTTTAGGACCCACAAAACTTGCGTTTCTAAAATAGGTACTTCTTTATATCCAATAAGATAAGAAACTATGTTATGGTACCTGACCGAAAATTGGCTGATTTCAAAGAAAAGCCTCCTGGGGAATGGAGGCAAAATCCTAGATGAGCCTCTGCGAGCATTCTTGGAAATCAAGGCCATTATACTATTATTAAGGTAAGAATGTTACGCTATAAAACATACGAAAATGAGATATGGTTATTTGTATTACAAGAGAGGGAAGCATCGATACCAACGCGGAAAAGTAAGTCGTTCTTGCGTATGGTCCAAATGCATGGGAAAGCATCTTCGATGCATATAATTCGAACAGTAAGGGTATCCATTAACAATAGTGTAAAATACCCCAATGAATTTCAAGTCTGCATACATAAGCAAAATAGATGAAGTATTAATCATATAAATGGTGTCAGTAAATCCACAATCAAAAAGTATGGCGAACACACGGCCGAGTTCCAATGCATTCCAAGAGGCCATCATCGCAATCAGTATATAGTTTTCTTAGGGAGTCTAATGATATCATGGGGGCCATACACACGGACTTCCACAACATACCCTGGCTGAATCCTACCCAGTCGGGGTAGTTGGTCTGGGTCTTGCGGGGTATTGGTGCGTTACATATGACTTTAATTCCGTTTTTGTTAAAAATATTGGGAATAGTTACTACATCTGGGTTTTGGCAGGGTTTCCAATGAGGGGTGCTCAGTGGTTATAGGAACTCCTGACTTAGCCAATTGCAGGAGATTCTCTGGGTGTTTAAGACCTGGTTTGAAGAATAGGATCCCATCATGGACATGAAGGAAACGGCACCACTACTCCATATTCCGTGCCTGGAAATATACATGACAGAGGAAGCCCATAGCGTGATTTCGTCCATGGGGTTGCCAAAGAGTTGGACAAGAACTAGTGACTAAACAACAAAGAAGGAGCAAATCTTCCTTACAAAAGAACTCTAATTAATAAATTAGAAGAAAGAGAGAAGTGAAAAAAATCACCATTGGAACACTGAAGTAATGACTGCTGCAGGCAAAATCCCTGGCAAGTGCTAAAATTAGCGAGCATAACTTTAAGGAAGACCAGACATGGGCACTGCCTCAGAGTATCTTCCCCAAACTTGCTAATTACTATGGGCATTTTGACATATGATCACAAATTCTTTAATACCCTTCCTTGCAAGAAGTGAAGTTAGTTCCTATTCCCTCAAGAGTGGCTAAACTAAATGACTTGCTTTTAAGGAACAGAGTTCAGAAAAGGAAAAAAATACCAACTCTACAGTGGAGAAACTAGGAGACATCACCTTAACCAAGTCAGGGCTAATATCACCAGTGATAAGATATATATTACTATGTGTCCCTGATGGGATGTGATAAGAAGTCTATCACTGCCATAATTCCCCCCCCCCAAATCAGTACCTCAGTCTACTGATGAGAAAACACCAGATCACCCAAACTGAGAATCAGATTCTTTTACAATGAAAAGAGAGCTGTTCTATAAAATACCAGACCAGTATGCTTTCAAAAGAACTAAGGTCATGAAAGACCAAGGAAGACAGAAACTCACAGATTGAAGATGACTAAGGAAGCATGAGGGATAAATGCAATGTGGTGTCTTGGATTAGATTCAGGAGCAGAAAAAGGAAAAGCAGAGAAATCCAAAGAAAGCTTATAGTTAACAATATGTATGAATGTTAATTACTTAGCTTAGATAACTATTCCATGGTCACACAATACATTAATATAGAGTAAGCACAGTGAAGTTTATAAGGGAACACTGTGTTATTATAAGGCAACATGTAAAATGAGCTTTCATTGGAAAAAATCCTGATCCTGGGAAGACTGAAGGAAAAAGGAGAAGGGATGGCAGAGGATAAGATGGTTTTGATAGCATGCTTCTACTCAATGGGCACATGGTCTGAGTCAATAATTCCAGGAGCACAGTGGCGCTTCCATTGATAGCTCAGGTGGTAAAAGAATCTTGCCTGCAATAGCAGGAGATCCTGTTTTTTTTCAATTACTGGGTAAGGAAGATCCCTGGAGAAGGGATAGGTACCTACTCCAGTATTCTTGGGCATTCCTTGGTGGCTCATCTGGTAAAGAACTGCTGCCTGCAATGGGGGGGACCTGGGTTCTGTATACCGGGTGATATGGGCAAGATCCCTTGGAGAAAGGCAAAGGCCTATCCACTCCAGTATTCATAGGCCTTGGGAGAAATTCCATGGACTTTATAATCCAATGGTGTCACAAACTAGAGTCTAAGTGTCAGACAACGACTGGAAGATTTTCACATTTTCTAGTTGACAGTGGAGGACAGAGGAGCCTGGCATGCTACAGTCCAAAAGGTCACAAAGAATCACACATGACTTAGTGACTGAACAACATGTACTATCTTTACAACTCTTGCATAAATCTAAAACTATGACCCCAAATGTTAAAGTGTGTGTGTGCTCACACATGCCTGTGTATCCCAGACTTTTTCTTACCATCCCACCTGAAGCCAAGAAGGCATCTTTGAATAAAACCCTTA
>JAJLRB010002393.1:0-22158 GCA_020976825.1 Odocoileus hemionus
CCCTTTGGGGTTTAAGTATCTACTCCCCGGGTCCTATGAAGATCCTAATAACGAAGAACTTGGGAAAAAAAAATTTAAAAAAGTGCAGGTGCCCATGATGGTGTGATCATCCCCTAAGCCAGAATCGGAGGTGAAGTCAAGTGGGCCTTAGGAAGCACCCACTAGGAACAAAGTTAGTGGAGGGTTTGGAATTCTGGATAAGCAAAGGGCTATTTCAAATCCTAAAAGGCGATGCTGTCAAAGTGCTGCACTTACTATCCCCAGCAAATTTGGAAACTCAGCAGTGGCCACAGGATAGGAAGGTTGGTTTTCATTCTGATCCAAAGAAAAGGCAATGCCAAAAGAATTTTTCAAACTCCCCAAAACAATTGCACTCACTTCACATGCAAAACAAGGTAATACTCAAAATGTTTCAAACTAGGCTTCAACAGTATGTTGTAAGTAGTAAACCAGAACTTCTAGATGTACAAGTTGGATTTGGATAAGGGCAGAAGAATCAGAAATCAAATTGTCAACTTTCTGCTGCATCATAGAAAAAACAAGGAATTCTAGAGAAAATCAAAATCTGCTTCATTGACTAGGCTAAAGGCTTTGACTATGGGGGATCACAAAAAAACATGGAAAAATTCTGAAAGAGATGGGTAAAATTACCCTAGGACTACCTGACATGTCTCACTTGAGAAATCATGCAGTGCAGGTCATGAATAAGCAAACATTTAGAACTGCAACATGGAACAATTGCCTAGTTCCTAAACATTGGGAAAGGGTGTATGTCCAGGATGTATACTTTGACAGCCTTACCAAAACTGATGCTATCTTACACTTATATGGTGTCCTGCAGAGACACGTCATGTTAAATTGCGACTGGTGCTGGATCGAATCACAAGCTGGAATCAAGATTAATCACCTCAGGCGAAATATCCAACAGCCAAACAGATATGCAGATGATAACACTTCTTTAATGGCAGAAGGAGCACGAGGAAACTAACGATGTAGAGGACAAGAGGAGAGTGAAAAAGTTGGCTTGAAGTCAAAATTCAAAAAACTAAGATTGTGGCATTTTGGCCCCCATCACTTCAGGGCAAATAGATGGGGAAACAGTGGAAACAGTGAAAACTTTTTTTTCATGGGCTGCAAAATCACTGTGGACAGTGACTGTGACCATGAAATTAAAAGACACTTGCTCCTTGGGAAGAAAAGCTATGACCAACCCAAACAGCATATTAAAAAGGAGAGACATCACTTTGCCAACTAAAGTTCATATAGTTATACGGTTTTCCCCAGTAGTCATATATGGATGTGAGAGTTGGACCCTAAAGAAGGTTGAGCACTGAAGAATTGATTCTTTCAAAATTTTGGTGTTGGAGAAGACTCTTGAGTGTCCCTTGGACAACAGGAGATCAAACCAATCAGTCCTAAAAGAAATCCCTCCTGAATATTCACTGAAGAGACTGATGCTGAAGCTGAATTCCAACACTTGGCCACATAATTCAAAGAACCCCCTTTATTGCAAAAGGCCCTGATGCAGGGAAAAAATTGAGGGCAGGGTAGAAAGGGTTGACAGAGGATGAGATGTTTGGATGGCATCATCGACTCAATGGACATGAGTTTGAGCAAACTCCAGGAGATAGTGAAGAACAGGAACATGCTGCAGTCCATGTTTGGGTTTCCAAAGCATAGGAACCCAAAAATGAGCAAAAAAACAGCAACAACAACTAGCTCTCTACTTTTTATTTACCCTCCTCTCATGGTAGCGCGAAATCATCTGTTTGTGGTATGCTGCATATTTAAGACTGACTGGTATCAAACAGATATTCTACTGGACTAGCTACACAGGTCAAAAAGACGTTACTCAAGACAATTGCGTAAGTGTTAAAGACTGTTGAAATTTGGGAATCCCTAGGGGCTGGGGGGGTAAAGAATCCACCTGCCGAAGCAGGGGGACACGGGTTCAGTCCCTGGTCCAGCAAGATCCCACATACAACGGAGCACCTAAAGCCCTGTGCCACAACTACTGGCCTGTGCTCCACAGCCTGGGGACCTCCACTGCTGAGGCCTCAGACCCAGGTACTGAAACCTTCACTGGAACCTCCACTGCTGAGGCCTCGGACCTCAAGAAACCGAAACGTTCATCCCCGAGAGCCTGCGCTCCACAACGAGAGAAGCAGCAGAAGGAGCAGCCCACACACGGCAATTAGAGAGGAGCCCGCGCGCCAGCAAAGA
Source organism: Odocoileus hemionus (assembly GCA_020976825.1). Classification (NCBI taxonomy): domain Eukaryota; kingdom Metazoa; phylum Chordata; class Mammalia; order Artiodactyla; family Cervidae; genus Odocoileus; species Odocoileus hemionus. The sequence goes on from JAJLRB010002393.1 coordinate 2,224, forward strand.
CCCACCCCACCAGGAGAGACACGGCCAACAGGGGGTCAAATCAAACTTCAACACGGCTGAAGCAAGAGACACGGGGGTTTAAGTGCTGAGGTGAGTAGCAGAAAGTGCTGAGGGGCAATGGTGGGGAGTTATAGTATGACTGGGCATCTGCCTGTCAGCTATTTTGGCACCTAAGTTAGGCTCCTACCTTCCAGCAGCGACTGGAAGGGAGAACACCATCCTTCTTAATCATTTCAAAGGGAGGGCTCCAAGTCTTTGAGAAAGACACTCCATAGCTGTTAATACTAGCATGAGACTGAGGAAAAAATTCTCTCTCCAAGGGGCATAGAAAAAAAAAAAAAATGACAGTTTTCTAAAAGTAAAGCTCCAAGGAATGTTTTGTCAGGGACACCAAGTCAGGAAAAAAACTGGCCTGAGCTAAATGGATGTAAAGTCCCTTCAGCACTAGATTGGTTAGAAGAGTCCATATAACTACTTCCACAAAACCCGGTGATGTAATTACCCAAAGGGGTAAATGAGTTTTTTGGGCTCAAAATCACAGCAGATGGTGACTGCAGCCATGAAATTAAAAAATGCCTTGCACTTGGAAAGAAAAGCTAGACAAACCTAGATAGCATATTAAAAAGTAAGACGTTCTTGGCTGACAAAATGCCGGTCTAGTCAAAGCTATGGTTTTTTTCCAGTAGTCATGATGGATTTGAGTTGGACTGTAAAGAAAGCTGAGCACCAAAGAATTGTGATACTTTTGAACTCTGTGGTGTTGTAGATGACTCTTCACTGTGAGTTCCTGGACTGACAAGGAGATCCAACCTGTCAACCCTAAAGGAAATCATTTCTGAATAGTTCATTTGAAGTGACTGTATCATTCACTGAAGCTGACACTGACACTCTAATATCTTGGACACTTGATGCGAAGCAATGACGTCATTGGAAAAGACCCTGAAGCTCTGGGAAAGAATGAAGGCAGCAGGAGGAGAAGGGGACGACAGAGGATAAGGTTGGTTAGATGGAGTCAACGTGACTCAAAGGACATGAGTTTGAGCAAGTCTGTGGGGGTTGGTGATGGACAGGGAGGCCTGGCGTGCTGGTAGACCATCAGGTCACAAAGAGTTGGACGTGACAGAGCACCTGACCTGAACTGACAATGATTTGAGCAAACATAAGTGTCCACACAGAGTAAGAACCAGAGACTGCACATTGCATAGGAGTTTTACTTTTGAGAACCCCTCGTTTCCCTTTGGGGTGGGGGGGAAGGCAGGTCACAGTTAATGGTGACACTGTCCCTGAACTTAAGATTTTATCAAATCTAAGAAGAGGAACGTTGTGCTAGGAGGATCAGACCTTTTTAAAAGTAGCAGCTACATTATTATTTGGGAAGATTTTATACAGGCAACTTGTGCTTCAGTGTGTATGTGCATGCACAGTGGCTTCAGTGGGTGTCCGGCTATTTTGTGACCCAGTGGAGAGGAACCCCCAGGCCCCTCTCTTCATGGCATTTTCAGACAAGAATACTGGAGGGGTTAGCCTCCTCCGGGAATCTTTTGACCCAGGGATAAAACCCAATTCCTTCATTAAGGGCAGAATCTTAACTGTGGTGCTAAGGGAAGCCCGTGTGCTCAGAAGAGTAGTTTAGACATTTAGAGACTTTAGGCTGCTAAGCATAATCCAGCATCCACGTTACGCATGTACTCACCCCAGAAGGAATGAGCACTGCCATGGCGCAGCCATCTCAGAATCGCGCTGCAGACTCTAGTTTTCAACCCCCCTGTAAAGTCCTTTCCAAACTGCCCTCACATTCACTGCCTCTTCTTTTAACCCCTCAGCAACATAAATAATTCTTTTAACTCTTGTGTGCCTGTGTGCTAAGTTGCGTCAGTTGTGTCTGACTCTTGCAACATTAGGGGACCACAGCCCACACAGGCTCCTCTGTTCATGGATTCTCCAGGCAAGAATTTACTGGAGTGGGTTGCCATGCCCTCCTGCGGGGGATCTTCCTGACCCAGGAATCAAATCCAAATCTGTTATGTCTCATGCCTTGGAGGAAGGTTCTTTACCACTAGCACCACCAAGAACATTCAAATCTCTCAAAACGTGTCAGCCATGTAAACAAATACTTGGAGAAGGAAAGAGAACTCTCTTCTTTGCTTCAGGGCTGTAAATACAATCCAGTTAAACTGGTCGCTAAAATATGCTAAAGAATATCAGAGTAGCTGTGGCTTATATACCAGCTTTCATGGACTTTCCCTTTTGTGGCAAATCAGTTTTTTTGCCGTTTTTAGTTTAAAACTCTATTCCGGGATCTGGGTTGGGTTTCAGGTCAGGTCCGTGAAACCTCTTGCAACCCCCTTGGATGAAAGGCCAGCCAAGACATTTTTCATGGAGAGAGGCAGAGACACAAGAAGACAATCTAAACTTATGGCCTATTCCAAGGCTCAATTCAACTCCTATTTTCTAAGATCCCCCCAAAACAAGTTACACAGCCAAGGCCAGCATCCAGGGGGGAGGCAAACGTACCCTTTCCACAGGGGTCAGAGGGAAAAAATGGATATTTCTTGGCAATAATCCAATTTTATAATAGAAACCAAAAGGGCCCCATTGTACTTGATTTTCTCAAAGAGATTTAAAATTTAGGTCCCGTTAAAGCTTTTCTGTGGCCCTTCAAGTTGTAGATGCTGAGTCCCTGCATTATTCCCTTCATCCTCCCGACATGAAGAATTCACTTGATTGAAGGGAAAATGGACCCCTAACAGTTAAGGGATTTCTTATTATGAGTGTGAAGGACTCAGCCCTAAATCCCTCTTTCCAGGGACCCAAAGGGCAGGCCAAGGGGCATTGTTTATGCTTTTCCATGACTGAGACTGGCTGATACGGAGAAATAACTCTGATGATCACACGAGGAATAAAAAAAAATAACACCCTCCACTCTTGAGCCACAGGCCAATTAGTCTGGAATGGATAACATTCTCTCTTGATACTGCATACTCTTATCTCACAAATGCCTAATGAAGCAATTTCAGAAGGCAGGAAGGTGATTGTTGCACAGTGTAGGCAACCCTTATTAGGGACCTGGTAAACAGAAACTAGATTACTAGATTTACAGATTCAATACTTGATAAATTGAAAGCAAAGTGCTTGGCTACTGGTTCTCCTTTGGCCCACTTTTAAGCAACCCTCTTCCTGTCCCACCGGTCATTTATTTACTGTTGAGAATTCCAGCAAATGTGATTTTCCTCCTTCTGTTCATTTACTCATGCTCTTTGAATTGATTGTCTCAGCGGTGTTTTCTGATGCCTACACTCTCCTTTAGCTCAAATCAAACTGCTTATTTCCTTCAAAAGCAAGAAGCATCCACATGAGAACTAAGGTCAACCATTTCAAAGCATCAAGAGAATTGTTTTTTTGTGCTAAAAAAATTCAAGGAAGGGCATTTACTAGGAACTGAAAAGACTTTCACCTAAAAAAAATCCTGTTTAGGTTAGAACTTATGTTTACATTTGGACCAGAAGCAATAAACAACAGCCAAACACACACTCTAATTACAGTGATGTCTTTAGTTATGAGAACTTCAAATTACCCAAAACTTGGTTTAATTGGGAATTTAAAGCAATACATATATCATGCTATATCTGTAAGCTCCCGGCAAGATCAAGAAAAAAGCTTGCACTTTTCTATTAATCCACACAGTGGGGAGCCTTAAGCGTTAGATTCAGTTCAGTCACTCAGGTTGTGTCCAACTCGTTGCGACCCCATGTGAAACTGCAGCAACGCCAGGCCTCCCCTGTCCATCACCCAACTACCAAGTCCAGTCCACCCAAATCCACGTCCATCATTCAGTGATGCACCATCTAACCATCTGATCCTCTGTCGTCCCTTCTCCTCCTGCCCCCAATCCCTCCCAGCATCAGGGTCTTTTCCAAATGAGTCAGATCTTTGCACATCAGGTGGCCAAAGTATTGGAGTGTTCAGCATCACATCAGTCCTCCCAATACACACCCAGGAACAAAAAGGGACTGATTCTCCTTTAGGATGGACTGATTGGATCTCCTTGCAGTCCAAGGGACTCCTCAAGAGTCTTCTCCAACACCACAGTTTCAAAAGCAAAAAGCATCAATTCACATTCGGCACTCAGCTTTCTTTATAGTCGAGGAGGGTGGGGGGGGGGATAGCTCAGGTGGGGGGTATCCATTACAGTAATGGGGGGAGACTAGGGAGGGGGGGGAGGGATGTGGGGGTGATGGAAAAAAAGCTAGGGTGCATGATTAAGCGGTGATTGAATGAGGGTGGGAGTGGGGGAGGTTGTTTCTAGTGGTGATTGGGGGGGGTGTGCAGGAGGGGACACGTTTTGTTCTGGCATGTGTTTGTTATGTCTTCTGCTTTTTAATGATTCGTTGTTATCTCTAGGTTGTGTCATAGCTTTCTTGTTCCGCAGGATCACCGCGTAAGCATTGTAGTCGCCTAACAGCCTTTAATTTCATGGCTGCACCTTCCGCAGGAGCAGCGACCATCATGGCAGCAAACCCCAGTGGGATTTTGGAACCAACAAAAAGAAAGTCAGCCACAGTTTCCACTGTTTTCCCATCTACTTGCCATGAAGTGATGGGACCAGTTGCAATGATCTTAGTTTTCCTGAATGTTGAGCTTTTAAGCCAACTTTTCCACTCCTCTCTTTCACTTTCATGAAGAGGCTCTTTAGTTCGGTGATATCTTCACTTTCTGCCATAAGGTTAAGGAATATTATAATCTTAGTCTTCCAGCATAACCAAACAACGAGCTTAAAATGAATTCAGCTCTAAACCAATGATATTAACAGTTTTATATTATAAATGCAATTTCCAGTAATATGCATTGGCAACATTTTTTTTTGAATATTCTGAAGCTGGATCCATTTTCCGGTAATAATTTTCTTCTAGTTACGATGTATCACACATGTCAACATTTCTTTTCAAAGAGTCAATGATGAAGGTGTCTGAGCCTTGACTTAATGTTAAAATATATTTACCTTCCCTAACAGATTGATGTGGCTTCACCATTTATTTTCCTACCACCAGTTCACTACAAGGTTCTGTTTAGCTTCCCAACCAACATAACAAAAAATTTCAAATCAAAATATGGCACAGTCTTCCTTGAAAAATTTTATGCCACTTCAGTTCAATATAGTCCCTACAGACCCTTCTTCAGTCATTGTGAGTCAGATCTATACTAATGAGGTAATCAAATAACCCATCAAATGAATACTAAAGTAGTTAATACATCAGCAGTGAAGTCAAATGAAGAAATGTACATTAAAAACAATGGCTCCTATTCTCCTGGCTTATAAACTTGGAAAATACATATTATATAGCTAGACCTCTTTATTACTAAAATGGAAATTGTATATCGCCCACATATATATGCAGGACACCTGGGGGTTTTGATCCCTGGGTTGAGTCCATGGGGCCTGCAGAGTCTTGACATGACTGAGTGACTTTCACACTGTATATGTGCATACATATATATTTGTCATATTTACTATTTCCAATTTAATAATTTATAGTGCCGAAGAATTGATGTTTTTGAGCTGTGGTGTTGGAAAAAAAAAAGGGGGGGGGATACTTGAGAGTCCCTTGGACAGCAAGTTCAATCCCAGTCAAGTCCTAAAGGAAATCAACCCTAAACTATTCATTGGAATGACTGGTGCTGAAGCGTCCAATACTTTTGGCCACATAATGCAAAGACCCAACTCATTGGTAAAGACCCTGATTGCTGGGAAAGATTGAAGGAAGGAGGGGAAAGGTGGGGCAACAGTGGATGGAGATGGTTCGAACGGTGTCACTGACTATCAATGCACATGAGTTTGAGCAAAACTCTGGACTTGGTGATGGACAGGCAAGCTGGAATGTGGTGCTGCAGTCCATGGGGTCGACCGCAAAAGAGTCAGACATGACTGAGTGACCAGAAACAGAACTTCAAAAAACTTATCCTGCCAGGGCAGTGGAAATCAACAAGTAGTGTGCTTTCATGAGCTCTTTCTGTTCTCCTAAACTGTGAAGGTAGAAAGGTTAAATGCCCCCTACTCCTTGTGTCCAGCACACAATGCCCACAGACCAGGTTTTATAAAGCCTTCAATCAGCTTCATACAGCTTCTAGATGTCTAGATTCTACACCCACAAGATATAACTCCCACTCTGACTTCAAGAGTTTGGAAATGTTGCCAAGTAGTACCTGCTCCACATACGTGAGGTGAGTGTAAGTGAGTCAGTTCCTTTTGGAGCCAGTTGACCCACTGACAATGGAAACATAGGATAAATTGTTCATTTTTTTCCAGGTGGGCAGTTTTGAAGTGGCCTTTCCTCAGGACTCTGCTTAGTGTCAGTTCTGCAGGATATCCTACCACCCATGGCAACAATCAATTCAACCAAAAATCATCCTTGCATTGTCTTCCCTTTCTTCCTGTTTCACTTTCTCACAGCTATTCCCCCAAGATGACTTTCAAATGAACTCCCCCAGCACAGAAGCCTCTGTTTTGGCTCTGCTCTCAGAAAAACTAGCAGAGGCTGGAGGTAAACTTTTTGTAAGGAAGCCCAATGTTGAAGACAGATATAATGATATCCACACTGCCCTTGTCCAGGCAGTGCAACATTCCTTTAGGGTAGTTTTCAAAATTGAAATAAAAAAAAAGTAAGCATTTCTGGAGTCTCTTAGCTTCAATTAGATTTTCATTATTTAAGACAATTTTGTAATAGTTATTCTGTATCAATTTGGTAATATTTCTATTTGGAATCAAAGCTTTCCTTCAGAGGGTTAGACTTGTATATTATTGCAGAATGCTAAGAGAATGCAACCTGACATCCATTTTAAAACCCTATTTCTAACTGGACCCCATCCAGAAATCTGGAGATGTGCTTAGCTCCCAGACTATCACATTTCATGTCCTCTATGGCAGGCTAAGTGGAGTCCTGTGTGGCAAGTTCTGGCCATTTCTGGTCAATGAGATGAAAAGTGAAAGATTGTAGGACTTCCATGAGGTCTCTTGAAAGAGAAGGGAAGACAGAATTAGAACTTCTTTGCCTTCCCTCTTGATATTTGACTGGAAAGTTACTCTGGACATCTTGTCAACAACAAGAAATTCAAATTATGAGTGTACCTTTGAGGGAAAGGAAAGCAAGGTAAGAAATGCAGGAGGGTAAGTTTGAAGAACTCTGGGTTCCTGATAACCATGGAATGGCCATGCTAACTCTGGAACTGTCCACCTTCAGATTCCCACTTATGATGAGGAGGAAGGAGAAATGGTCTGTCTTCCTAAGTAACAATATTTGGGGCCCCCTTAATTCTTTCATATGTAGCCAAAAATAATCCTGGCATATATAGAAATTACAGGTAAGGTAAGTGTTCATTAAGGTTTTGGTTTCACTAAGGGTAATATGACCAGCCTCTTGAGGGAAACTTATATGCAGGTCAGGAAGCAACAGTTAGGGCTGGACATGGGAACAACAGACTGGTTCCAAAATAGGAAAAGAGTACGTCAAGGCTGTATATTGGTCACCATGCTTATTAAAAATTATAAGCAGAGTACATCATGTGAGAAATGCTGGGCTGGAAGAAGCACAAGCTGGAATCAAGACTGCCGGGAGAAATATCAAAAACTTCAGATATCGACAGATAACACCACCCTTAGGGATGGAAGAAAATGCAGAGGAACTAAAAAGCCTCTTGATGACAGTGAAAGAGGAAGAGTGGAAAAGTTTTGGCCTTTAAGCTCAACATTCAGAAAACTAAGATCATAGCATCTGGTCCCATCACTTCATGGCAACTTAGATGGGGACAACAGTGTCAGACTTTATTTTGGGGGGCTCCAAAATCACTGCAGATGGTGATTGCAGCCATGAAATTAAAAGACGCTTACTCCTTGGAAGGAAAGTTATGACAAACCTAGACAAGCACATTAAAAAACAGAGACATTACTTTGCCAACAAAGGTCCATCTAGTCAAGGCTATGGTTTTTTCCAGTGGTCATGCAGGGATGTGAGAGTTGGATTATAAAGAAAGCTGAGTGCTGGAGAATTGATGCTTTGAACTTTGTTGTTGGAGAAGACCTTTTGAGAGTCCCCTTGGCCTGCAAGGAGATCCAACCAGTCCATCCTAAAGAAGATCAGTCCTGGGTGTTTATTGGGAAGGACTGATGTTGAAGACTGAAACTCCAATTACTTTGGCCACCTGATGTGAAGAGCTGACTATATGGAAAGACCCTGATGCTGGGGGGGATTTGAGGCAGGAGGAGAAGGGGATGGCAGAGGATGAGATGGTTGGATGGCATCACTGACTCAATAGAAGTGGGGTTTGGGTGAACTCTGGGGAGTTGATGATGGGACAGGGAGGCCTGGCCGTGCTGCGGTTTCATGGGGTCACAAAGAGTCGGACATGACTGAGTGACTGAAACTGAAACTGAAGGGTAATATTGTCCTAATGTATACTTGGAAGCCTCTGGACACTTTTGGTTGGTACAACTTTATTATTGCTACTGACACTAGAAGGTATAGGCTACTGATGCATTCTGTAATGCACATATAACCCTCCTCAAAACAGAATTATCTGGCCTAAAATGTCATCAGTGCCAAAGCTGAGAAATTCTGAATGAATTAATTTACCTCCCCCTCTCAATTACAGACTGACTAGTCCATAGAAGAAGTTGCTCAAGTAGCCCTGGATTTACATCCATTTTGTTCCTCTTTTGAGCCTGATTTGGAGTGAAAAAAGTAACACCATGTAGCAGGGATTTAAGATTTTCAATACTGTATTTCATGCCTTTTTATTTTTAACTATAGAAAGATCTCAGTGACAGAGAAAAGTGAGAATTTGATTTTAGGGCAACTGGATGAAATACCAGATATAACCCAATTCCACCCACCTCATTGTTTTCTTTCTATAGCTGAAGACATTTGCCACCGTGGGAGGTGATGATATAAACACATATTCAATTATTCTCCCTGCACCTCATTTAGACTCAGATATTTTTCTGTTCACTTTTCTTATTAAAAAGAAATAAGATATGTTCATCATAGAACATTTAGAAATCTTTATTATTGAGCAAAGGGAAGAAAATTACAGCCATTAATTATCCCAAACAGGACACAGAAAAAACTATTAACTCCTGCAATGTATAGGCTTCTGATCTTTTTCTATGCACATATATTAGTACATTAATGAGACAATATCAAACCTTTCTTTATATTCTCAACCTCAAATTAAAACTAAACCCTTTCCCCCGAGACTCAAATGTATCATGCTTTTATATTCTCTAATTATCCATCTATCTTTCAAAAGTCCCAGAGCCCACCCTCCATCTTTTCAAAGGACAAAATGATCTTTGTCACATTTTTAAACATGAAAGTTACACACAGACTTCACTGTGTTTCACAGGATGTCTCCTATGAGGAGTTTTCCTTGCACATTAGCAAGAGAGGCTATTGTTCCTATAATGTTTCATAGCATCTCCTATGGCCTTGGAAATTACACAATCTATCCATTTATCTTCCTCAAATGCAAAATCATAAGAACCATGAGCAGACTATCTTTTTAGATAAATATTATGCATATTTTTTACCAATACCTTTCTCAATGAAGAGCTATGAGAAGACATAACTAAAAATATAAAAGAAAAAGCACTAACTAGCAAAATAACTCATCTAATTTACTACTAATTTAAGGAGTACATTGAAAGATGTTGTTAACAGAGATGTTTAGTGAGAAGAGACGTCATCAAGCCCAGAGAAACAGGAAGCTAGGTGTAGAAATTGGCACTCAACACTCTGAAATGCTTTTCAAAGAAGAGAAAACCATATGGCTGGAAATCTGTAATTTTGTGAACATTAAGTTCCAAAAATATTTTGCATGAACTCACGAAGGGATGATCATTACAGTAAGAAACTGGGCAGTGACCATTCCAGTTCACGCTGGGCAGTGCGAACAGTGTCCAGTGAGCAGCTCAGGTTTCGCCTTCATTGGACTGCAGTCACGAGCTACACCTATGAGTTCAGGACACTAAGCAGAGAGGGATTCGGGAGTTAGGATCCCTGAGCTTATTGAATGTGTCTAGTGAGAAAGAATTGAGCTTACTCTAAGCTTTAGTCTAGCCTACTAGCAATAGACTTAAAAGTCAATATTGAATCCTTTTTTTTTTCCCCTATTTTTGAAAGATTTAGCATCTATTTCCCTAAATGTCTGTGAGTGGTCCAGAGTTTATTCATATGGAACAAGCATTGACTCTTGAAAATTATGGTTTCACTTTCTGATATGAGCAAGAACACAGAATTTTCTGAAATACGGTTTCTTTAATCACCAGAATAGTGCTCTAGTCCACTATACCCTGAATGCAAAAGGTATGAGTTAATCCATAAAAGTAACAGTGTGAGGCATAGTAAGAGTGGCTCATTGAACAAAGCCATATTTGCATTTAGATATTGGGGAGGAAAGTTGTGCTTCCTGAGAAAGCTGTGCATCACTCTAACATTACTTTGTCTCTAACATATTTTTTCAATGTCATCTGATTCTGCAGGAGCTATTTCTATCTCCTCAGTTGTAGATAACTGGTATCACTGGAAAGTTACTGAGTATGAATCCAGCGTGGTGGAAAAAACAACTTTTCCCTGTCCCATTGAAAAGATGGTTTTGACACTTGAGTTGAAACTGGTTTTAACTTAGCAGGCCTGAGGTGCCCAAATACTTCATGCTCCAAAGACTGGCTCTTGGTCAGTTCCAGAGAGTTAAACTCTGCACCCTTAGAAACATTCTTCCTGATAAAAATGTTTTGTGTACTTTTTTTTTTTTTTTTAATGCTTTGGGCCACTCTGTACTAGGTAAGTTTATCTAATGATAAACGATTTATGGCGAAAGCCTTTTTCTGTTGTTCTAGGTGGTGGGCTAGAGTCTGAGTAGCTGAGATTAGTTACATGGACCACTACATGTGTACATGACTGACCTCCCATAAAAAAATCCATGGGTACCAACAGTCAGGTATGCTTCAAGTCACCCTGTTACTGGAAGAATAAACACATCCCTGTGGGACTTCACTGGGAGGAGCCACCTGGAAGTTGATGCCTGGTTTCTCCTGGACTTTTTCATTTTATCTTTGCCAGTTTTAAAACATGTCCTTTCACTGTAATAATCCAAAAGTATGGAGTAGATGTCTTCTACCAAGTCACTGAGTCTGAGGGAAATTTGGGGAGCTCCCAGCCTACCTCTATTATATATTCTTTCCAATATTTCATATTTTATATATCTGAATTCTTAGAATTTTTCGTTGAACTAGTTTTATCTTTGATCCCCTCATTAAATAAAATCTTTAATGTGTTCATTTTAAATCTAAAAATTATGATATTACCTTTTTAAAAGATTAAGTATAGCAAAATTTCTTTAAAGATCTACTCTAGAAGAGGCTTCTAATGAGTACAAAAAGAGCCCACCCTCTCACAACTTAAGCAACTAGTATGTTAAATCAAAGCATGTCGGAGGAGGAGCCAAGATGGCGGAGGAATAGGACGGGGAGACCATTTTCTCCCCTACAAAATTCATCCAAAGAACATTTGAACGCTGAGCAAATTTCACAAAACAACTTCTGATCGCTAGCAGAGGACATCAGGCGCCCAGAAAAGCAGCCCATTGTCTTCGAAGGGAGGTAGGACAAAAAAATATAAACGATAACAAGGGAGTCAAAAGAGCTACGGACGGAGACCCGTCCCGGGAAGGGAGTCTTAATAGAGGAAGTTTCCAATCACCAGGAAACCCTCTCACTGGCGGGACTGGGGGAAGTTTTCGGCACTCTAACTGGGAGGAAAAATTAAACAAGGCCCACAGATTACGTGCCTAAAAGCAACTCCCAGCAGAAAAGTACCCCAGACGCCCGCACCCGCCAGCAACAAGCGGGGCGGAACGGAGAGGAGCGGGCGGCATTGCTTAGGGTAAGGACCGGCCCGAAGACCCTGAGAGCAATCGGAGGGAGCTTTTTTAAACTGTGGGATAGCAAGGGACAAAATTAACCGGCCCGAACACACTGCCGGCGGTTTCGCAAAACAAAGGGACTGAGAATCTCCAGAGAAGAGCCGGCCCATCCCCGCTGGAGGTAGGAGGCAGAGGGGAGGGGAAAAGGGCAAACTCAGCCCCTGAGAAGCCACCCCCTCCCACACTGCAAACAGGCCTCCGGGTTCTAGCTAAAGACTTCCTGAGACCCGACTGGCGGCGCGCGCTGGGGCCGCAGAGGGAAAAAGCGCGCCGTACGGGGGCGCTGAGGGCGCCCAAGCCTCTGGCTGCCTGGGCCGCTCTCCGCGAGGGAAAAGGCGCGCTGCACCCGGGAGAGTACGCCCAAGCCTCTGGCTGCCTGGGCCGCTCGCCACGGGAGGGAAAAGGCGCGCCGCACCCGGAAGAGAGTGTGCCCAAGCCTCTGGCTGCCTGGGCCCGCTCGCCGCGAGGGAAAAGGCGCGCCGCATCCGGGGGGAGAGTACGCCCAAGCCTCTGGCTGCCTGAACCGCTCAGGGCAGGGGGAAGGCACAAAACACAGGCGCAACCGAATCCGCTTTTGTGGAGTACCCGAAAACTGGAACCGCACTCAACACAGGGCCCGCTCCATATAGAGCAGCCGGGAGCCTGAGCAGTGTAGACGGCGAAAGCACTGACACCCGTGAGCGGGGCAAACCCAGTGTGGCCGGAACACGGTGAGCGCTATCCACACAGAGCGGATATCTGTCTGCAGCGCCCCGCCCTCCCCGTAGCAGGACTGAACTGAACTAGAGAACCTAAATAAGAGATCACCTCCGCCCGCCTGTGTCAGGGTGGAAATTAGACACCGAAAGAGACGGCAAACAGAAGCCAAATAAACAAAGGGAACCGCTTTCAGAAAGGACCGGTGCAACAGATTAAAATCCCTGAAGGTAACACCGACTACACGGGAAGGGGCCTACAGATATCGAGAAGTGTAAGCTGGAAAGAGGAGCTATCTGAAATTGAACTGAACCTACACTGACCGCAACAACTCCAGAGAAATTCCTAGATATATATATGTATATATATTTTTTTTAATTTAAAAAAAATTTTTTTTTTTCTTTCCTTTTTTTTTTATTTTTTATTTTTTCTCTTTTATTTTCTTTTAAAATTCCCTATTACTGCCCCATTACTCCTCAACTTTCATTTTCATATATTTTTACAATTTTTTTAATTAGGAAAAAAAATTTTTTTTTCTTTTTTTTTCTTTTTCTTGTTTTTCTCTCCTATTTCCTTTTTAAAGTCCTCTAATACTCCTGTATTATTCCTTAATTTTCATTTTCATTTCACTATAACCTTGCCAAAAAAAAAAGAGAGAGAGAGAAACCCTATTTTTAAACCGAACTTCATATACAGTTCTAAATTTTTTTTGTGTTTTTGTTTTTTTTTTAAATATTGTATTTCAAAGAGTCTAACCTCTACACTAGATTTTTAATCTTTGTTTTTCAGTATGTGATATAAATTTTGGACATTTAAGAATCCAATATTCAGTTCCCATTTCTATTCAGGAGTGTGGTAATTACTCTCTCCCACTTTTGACTCTCTGTTTTCTACTCAGAACACCTCTATTTCCTCCTTTCCCTTTCTCTTCCCAATCCAACTCTGTGAATCTTTGTGGGTGTCTGGGCTACGGAGAACACTTTGGGAACAGATAACTGCATAGATCTGTCTCTCTTCCTCTTGAGTCCCCTTTTTCTCCTCCTGCTCACCTCTATCTCCTTCCCTCCTCTCCTATTCTTCATGTAACTCTGTGAACCTCTCTGGTTGTCTCTCACAGTGGAGAATCTTTTCACCATTAAACCTAGAAGTTTTATTATCAGTGCTGTATAGTTGGAGAAGTCTTGAGACTATTGGAAGAATAAAACTGAAATCCAGAGGTAGGAGACTTAAGCCCAAAACCTGAGAAAACCAGAAAACTCCTGACTACACGGAACATTAAGGAATAAGAGACCATCCAAAAGCCTCCATGCCTACACAAAAACCAACCACCACCCAAGAGCCAATAAGCTCCAGTACAAGACATACCACGCAAATTCTTTAGCAACACAGGAACATAGACCTGAGTGTCAACATACAGGCTGTCCAAAGTCACACCTAACACATAGACCCATCGCAAAACTCATTACTGGACACTCCATTGCACTCCAGAGAGAAGAAATCCAATTCCACGCACCAGAACGCTGACACAAGCTTCCCTAACCAGAAACCTTGACAAACCAATCGTCCAACCCCACCCACTGGGTGAAACCTCCACAATAAAAAGGAACCACAGACCACAAGAATACAGAAAGCCCACTCCAGACACAGCAATCTAAACAAGATGAAAAGGCAGAGAAATACCCAACAGGTAAAGGAACATGAAAAAAGCCCACCAAGTCAAACAAAAGAGGAGGAAATAGGGAATCTACCTGAAAAAGAATTTTAGAATAATGATAATAAAAATGATCCAAAATCTTGAAAACAAAATGGAGTTACAAATAAATAGCCTGGAGACAAAGATTGAGAAGATGCAAGAAATGTTTAACAAGGACCTAGAAGAAATAAAAAAAAGTCAATTAAAAATTAATAATGAAATAAATGAGATCAAAAACACTCTGGAGGGAACCATGAGTAGAATAACAGAGACAGAAGATAGGATAAGTGAGTTAGAAGATAAAATGGTGGAAATAAATGAAGCAGAGAGGAAAAAAAAAAAAAAAGAATCAAAAGAAATGAGGACAACCTCAGGGACCTCTGGGACAATGTGAAATGCCCCAACATTCGAATCATAGGAGTCCCAGAAGAAGAAGACAAAAAAGAAAGGCCATGAGAAGATACTCGAGGAGATAATAGCTGAAAACTTCCCTAAAATGGGGAAGGAAATAGCCACCCAAGTCCAAGAAACCCAGAGAGTCCCAAACAGGATAAACCCAAGGCGAAACACCCCAAGACACATATTAATCAAATTAACAAAGATCAAACACAAAGAACAAATATTAAAAGCAGCAAGGGAGAAACAACAAATAACACACAAAGGGATTCCCATAAGGATAACAGCTGATCTATCAATAGAAACCCTTCAGGCCAGAAGGGAATGGCAGGACACACTTAGAGTAATGAAAGAGAATAACCTACAACCTAGATTACTCTACCCAGCAAGGATCTCATTCAGATATGAAGGAGAACTCAAAAGCTTTACAGACAAGCAAAAGCTGAGCTGAGAGAGAATTCAGCACCACCAAACCAGCTCTTCAACAAATACTAAAGGATCTTCTCTAGACAGGAAACACAGAAAGGTGGTATAAACGTGAACCCCAAACAACAAAATAAATGGCAACGGGACCATACCTATCAATAATTACCTTAAATGTAAATGGGTTGAATGCCCCAACCAAAAGACAAAGGCTGGCTGAATGGATACAAAAGCAAGACCCCTATATATGCTGTCTACAAGAGACCCACCTCAAAACAAGGGACACATACAGACTAAAAGTGAAGGGCTGGAAAAAAAATATTCCACGCAAACAGAGACCAAAAGAAAGCAGGAGTCGCAATACTCATATCAGATAAAATAGACTTTCAAATAAAGGCTGTGAAAAGAGACAAAGATGGACACTACATAATGATCAAAGGATCAATCCAAGAAGAAGATATAACAATTATAAATATATATGCACCCAACATAGGAGCACCGCAATATGTAAGGCAAACGCTAACGAGTATGAAAGAGGAAATTAATAGTAACACAATAATAGTAGGAGACTTTAATACCCCACTCACAACTATGGATAGATCAACTAAACAGAAAATGAACAAGGAAACACAAACTTTAAAGGACACAATGGACCAGCTAGACCTAATTGACATCTATAGGACGTTTCACCCCAAAACAATCAACTTCACCTTTTTCTCAAGTGCACACGGGAACCTTCTCCAGAATAGATCACATCCTGGGCCATAAATCTAGTCTTGGTAAATTCAAAAAAAGCTGAAATCATTCCAGTCATCTTTTCTGACCACAGTGCAATAAGATTAGATCTCAATTACAGGAAAAAAAATTATTAAAAATTCAAACATATGGAGGCTAAACAACACGCTTCTGAATAACCAACAAATCATAGAAGAAATCAAAAAAGAAATCAAAAATATGCATAGAAATGAATGAAAATGAAAAACACAACAACCCAAAACCTATGGGACACTGTAAAAGCAGTGCTAAGGGGAAGATTCATAGCATTACAGGCCTACCTCAAGAAACAAGAAAAAAGTCAAATAAAATAACCTAACTCTACACCTAAAGCAACTAGAGGAAGAAGAAATGAAGAACCCCAGGGTTAGTAGAAGGAAAGAAATCTTAAAAATTAGGGCAGAAATAAATGCAAAAGAAACTAAAAGAGATCATAGCAAAAATCAACAAAGCTAAAAGCTGGTTTTTTGAAAAAATAAACAAAATTGACAAACCATTAGCAAGACTCATTAAGAAACAAAGGGAGAAGAACCAAATTAACAAAATTAGAAACGAAAATGGAGAGATCACAACAGACAACACTGAAATACAAAGGATCATAAGAGACTACTACCAGCAGCTCTATGCCAATAAAATGGACAACTTGGAAGAAATGGACAAGTTCTTAGAGAAGTATAACTTTCCAAAACTGAACCAGGAAGAAATAGAAGATCTTAACAAACCCATCACAAGCAAGGAAATCGAAACTGTAATCAGAAATCTTCCAGCAAACAAAAGCCCAGGACCAGATGGCTTCACAGCTGAATTCTACCAAAAATTTAGAGAAGAGCTAACACCTATCTTACTCAAACTCTTCCAGAAAATTGCAGAAGAAGGTAAACTTCCAAACTCATTCTATGAGGCCACCATCACCCTAATTCCAAAACCAGACAAAGATGCCACAAAAAAAGAAAACTACAGGCCAATATCACTGATGAACATAGATGCAAAAATCCTTAACAAAATTCTAGCAAACAGAATCCAACAACATATTAAAAAAAATCATACACCATGACCAAGTGGGCTTTATCCCAGGAATGCAAGGATTCTTTAATATCCGCAAATCAATCAATCAATGTAATACACCACATTAACAAATTGAAAGATAAAAACCATATGATTATCTCAATAGATGCAGAAAAAAGCCTTTGACAAAATTCAACATCCATTTATGATTAAAACTCTCCAGAAAGCAGGAATAGAAGGAACATACCTCAACATAATAAAAGCTATATATGACAAACCCACAGCAAGCATCACCCTCAATGGTGAAAAATTGAAAGCATTTCCCCTGAAATCAGGAACAAGACAAGGGTGCCCACTCTCACCACACTACTATTCAACATAGTTTTGGAAGTGTTGGCCACAGCAATCAGGGCAGAAAAAGAAGTAAAAGGAATCCAGATAGGAAAAGAAGAAGTGAAACTCTCTCTGTTTGCAGATGACATGATCCTCTACATAGAAAACCCTAAAGACTCTACCAGAAAATTACTAGAGCTAATCAATGAATACAGTAAAGTTGCAGGATATAAAATTAACACACAGAAATCTCTTGCATTCCTATACACTAACAATGAGAAAACAGAAAGAGAAATTAAGGAAACAATACCATTCACCATTGCAACAAAAAGAATAAAATACTTAGGAGTATATCTACCTAAAGAAACAAAAGACCTATACATAGAAAACTATAAAACACTGATGAAAGAAATCAAAGAGGACACAAACAGATGGAGAAATATACCGTGTTCATGGATTGGAAGAATCAATATTGTCAAAATGGCTATACTACCCAAAGCAATCTATAGATTCAATGCAATCCCTATCAAACTACCAACGGTATTTTTCACAGAACTAGAACAAATAATTTCACAATTTGTATGGAAATACAAAAAACCTCGAATAGCCAAAGTAATCCTGAGAAAGAAGAATGGAACTGGAGGAATCAATCTGCCTGACTTCAGACTATACTACAAAGCCACAGTCATCAAGACAGTATGGTACTGGCACAAAGACAGAAATATAGATCAATGGAACAGAATAGAAAGCCCAGAGATAAATCCACGAACCTATGGTCACCTTATCTTCGACAAAGGAGGCAAGGATATACAATGGAAAAAAGACAACCTCTTTAACAAGTGGTGCTGGGGGAAAACTGGTCAACCACCTGTAAAAAGAATGAAACTAGAACACTTTCTAACACCATACACAAAAATAAACTCAAAATGGATTAAAGATCTAAATGTAAGACCAGAAACTATAAAACTCCTAGAGGAGAACATAGGCAAAACACTCTCCGACATAAATCACAGCAGGATCCTCTATGACCCACATCCCAGAATTTTAGAAATAAAAGCAAAAATAAACAAATGGGACCTAATGAAACTTAAAAGCTTTTGCACAACAAAGGAAACTATAAGCAAGGTGAAAAGACAGCCCTCAGATTGGGAGAAAATAATAGCAAATGAAGCAACAGACAAAGGATTAATCTCAAAAATATACAAGCAACTCCTCCAGCTCAACTCCAGAAAAATAAATGACCCAATCAAAAAATGGGCCAAAGAACTAAACAGACATTTCTCCAAGGAAGACATACAGATGGCTAACAAACACATGAAAAGATGCTCAACATCACTCATTATCAGAGAAATGCAAATCAAAACCACAATGAGGTACCATTACACGCCAGTCAGGATGGCTGCTATCCAAAAGTCTACAAGCAATAAATGCTGGAGAGGGTGTGGAGAAAAGGGAACCCTCTTACACTGTTGGTGGGAATGCAAATTAGTACAGCCACTATGGAAAACAGTGTGGAGATTTCTTAAAAAGCTGGAAATAGAACTGCCATATGACCCAGCAATCCCACTTCTGGGCATACACACCAAGGAAACCAGATCTGAAAGAGACACGTGCACCCCAATGTTCATCGCAGCACTGTTTATAATAGCCAGGACATGGAAGCAACCTAGATGCCCATCAGCAGACGAATGGATGAGGAAGCTGTGGTACATATACACCATGGAATATTACTCAGCCATTAAAAAGAATTCATTTGAATCAGTTCTAATGAGATGGATGAAACTGGAGCCCATTATACAGAGCGAAGTAAGCCAGAAAGATAAAGACCATTACAGTATACTAACACATATATATATGGAATTTAGAAAGATGGTAACGATAACCCTATATGCAAAACAGAAAAAAGAGACTCAGATGTATAGAACAGACTTGTGGACTCTGGGAGAAGGCGAGGGTGGGATGTTTCAAGAGAACAGCATCGAAACATGTATATTATCTAGGGTGAAACAGATCACCAGCCCAGGTTGGGTGCATGAGACAAGTGCTCGGGCCTGGTGCACTGGGAAGACCCAGAGGGATGGGGTGGAGAGGGAGGTGGGAGGGGGGGGACCGGGATGGGGGAATACATGTAAATCCATGGCTAATTCATTTCAATGTATGACAAAAACCACTGCAATGTTTGTAAAGTAATTAGCCTCCAACTAATAAAAATAAATGGAAAAAAAAAGGGAAATATACACTCTTCCTAAGCAGCTACCTCCTGTTTAACACGTGTATTTCCACTGCAAATTAAATTGATGATTTTCTAAACATCCTGATGCTACAGTAATAGCAGCCTTTCCCACATACATTCTCATACCAGGGCTAAGCTGCCACCTTCTAAAGTGTTGATTTCTGCTTGGGTGCTTCATATAACGCTGCTTAACCACCTCTAAGTGCAGATGCTGAATAAGATACTGTGAACACCAAGTCCCCAAGGGTGTAAATTAGAGTTAACTTGCATACAAAAACATGTGTCACACTGTTAATGCTAAATAGTCTTAAATTTCACACAAATAAAATAGTAGTGTTAAGAACACAAACTCAGAACAATCTTTATCATCTTTCTTTCATCTTCCTTTAGGCTATTTTTTCTTTTAAAA
>JAJLRB010002394.1:0-17960 GCA_020976825.1 Odocoileus hemionus
TGCAAATTTTTTTTTAAAACTTTTTTATCCCTTTCAAAAAGCACTAAAATTTTTACAAACCCCAATTTTAATAAAACCCCTATTTAAAAACATTATTGGGAAAACCCAAATTTCTTATTAAAAATTTCTAATTAACCCCCCAAAAAACTCTTTATAACAACATCCCTTTTTTCTTTTTTTTCCCCCCCCCTTTTAAAAACCCCAACTTTTTAAAAACACCCCAAATTTCCATTTTTAAAAGGGTTTTTAAAAAACCCCCAATTAAAAATTCAACCATATTTAAAAACCCCTTTTTTTGACATCATTATTAAAAATTTCCCCCCCCTTTGAAAACCTTTTTTTTAAGTTTAAAACCAATTTAAAAATTACCACTCTTTAAAATGGATTTTCCCCCCTTTTCCTTAATTTTGCTTAAAAATTTGAAGGGCCACGGGTTTTTTGGGCCCCGCCCCCCTAAAAAACGATGGGGGTTTTTCCCCCCAAAACCCAAACCCCTTTTTTGATTCAAAAACCCCCCCCCCCTTTTTTGCTTTTTTTTACCTTTTTTCCTCACCACCCCTTTTTTCCCCCCCATGGCCTAAACCTTTTCAAAATTAAAAAATTTCATCCTTTTAAAGAATCAAAAATTTAAAAAAAAAGCCTTTTGGAAACCCCCCCTTTTTTTATTCCTTTTTGTCAAACCCAAAATTTTTTTTAAAAATTTATTCAGGTCCTTTCCCTTGAAAAACCCTTTTTTGTTAGCCCCAAAATATTTTAATTTCCACTTTTTTCTTTTTACCCCTTTTTTTAATACACCATTTTTTTTTTAAACCCCCCCAAAAACCCTTTTTAAAACCCAAAATTTTTTTAACTAAAAACACAACATTATAACCCCAGGCCCACTTAAAAACCCTTTTTCATAATCCCCTTTAAATTTTCAACAATTTCTTTAACCACCCTTTTTTTTATTAAAAAATTTCAACACCCATTTTTTAAACTTAAAAAAAATTTACTAACCTTTTTCAAAAACCCCCAAATTAACCCCCACCCCCCCCCCCCCAAAAAAAAAATTTCCCCTAATCTCCCCCCAAATCGCACCCCCCCAAAAAATTTCATACCCAGGGGTCTTTCGCAACTCCCCAAACATCCAAAAGTATTAAAATTTGAACAAAAACTCAAAAAATTTTTCCACATTTATGAATCAAACCCCCGATATAAACCCAACCCTCATTAAAAACCCCATACACTCACCCAAAAATTTACATCCACCCCATATTTTTAAAAACCCCTTTTGGGGGAATTTCCCCCCCTTGGGAAACCCCCCTTTTGGGAAAAAAAAAATTTTTAAAAAAAAACAATTTTAAAAACTTTCCAATTTTGCCTCCCCCTTTCAAAAAAATTTTTAAAAATTTTTTTGGCATCAATTTGGGTTTTACCCAAAACCCCCCCTTTGAACAAACACTTTTTTTAAAATAAGCACTTTTAATCCCCAAAAATTTTTCAAAAATGTGTTGGAAATCAAAAAGTTTTTGTAAACCCCCCCGTATTTGGTCCCCCCCCAGGAAAAAAGGATTAAACAAAAATTTTTTAAGGCAAATTATTACCACCCCCTTTAAAAACCCGGGGTTTGACACAAACCTCTTTAACTCCCGGATCTTTAAAAATCACAAAAATTTTCCAACCCCCAAAACAAATTTATTTATGATAAAACAATTTAAACATTTAAAAAAATTTTTCAAATCCCTTCATTAATAAAAATTTTTGCATCAAACTTCTAAATTTCCCCCAATTCCCCCCATTTAGTTTTTCCCCTATACTTTAAAGTTTTCCCCGGTTGTTTAAAACCCCCCTTTTTTTAAAATCAAATATTTTGGGCAACCACTTTTATGAAAAAGAATATTGAATCTACCACTTTTTTTAATTTAAAATTTTATTTCCCCCCAAAAAATTTTTTTTTAAAAACATTTTAAAAAATTTTTTCAAATATTTAAAAACCAATGAAAGTTCAAACACCCAGTTTTTCAAAATATTTTAAATTTTAACCTCACATTGTTTTAAAAAACCCCGTTTAAAAACCCAAAATTTGGTTAAAATTCCCTTTTAAAAAATTACCTATAAAAAAATTTTACCACCCCCTTTTTTTATGACTTTTTCCCAAAAACCAAACAAATTTTAGTACCGTTTTATTTTTAAAATTTGTTTTTTTAAAAAATTTTTATTTAAAAAACCTTTTTGTTTACCCCCCTTGAAAATTTTAAAATATTCCCCTCAACCTGGGCAAAACCCTTTTTTTAAAGCCCTTTTAAACCCCCCCTTTTTTAAAAAAAAAATTTTTAACCTGTAATAATCACACCCTTTTTTAAACAATTAAAATTTGACATACACCCTCTTTGACCCTAAAACCCTTTTTTTAAAAACCCCTTATACCAACTTTATAAAACCCCCCATTAATTTTTTCCACTTTTTAAAAATTTTCACCCTTAGGGCCCCCCCCAAGGGGGAAAAATCCCTCAGGGTTTTAAAAAAACCCCCCAAATTTTTTTTTGGGATAACCGCAAAACCCCTTTTTCCCCCATAAAATTTTCCCTTATCCCCAAACCAAAAATTTATTTAAACCCCCCCATAAAAATTTTAAACCCCCCCCCGTTTTTTTCCCCTTTTTACCCCACTTTTGCAAACTCAATCCCCTTTTTCAAAAAAAATCCAACACCTTGTTATTTAAAAAATTTTTTAAAAAAACCCCTTTAATTTTCATTTTTAAACTTCCCCCCCCAATTTTGTTTCCCCAACCCTTTTTTTCATTCCCAAAATTAAACCCAAAATTTTGGGGTTTTTCCCCAAAAAAAATAAACTTTTCTTTCATAACCCCCCCCTTTCAAAACCCCCCTTTTTTTTTTAAAAATTTTTTTTAGTATAAACCCCATTCAGCCCCCCCCTTTTTTTTGCTCCATATTTAAAACACTATTTGGAAACCCCTTTTTTGGAATTTTCCCCTAAAACTCACCTTTTTATAATCAACCCCTTTTATTAAACACAAATTTTTTTCCCCCTTTTAGTAAAAATTTTTATAAACCCCCCCAAAATAAAATTTTCCCCCGAAACAAAAAATTTTAAAATTTATTGACCAAACCCCCCTAATTAATCCCCTTTCTGTTATCCACCCCTTTTTTAATTTCCACCTTTTTTCCCAACCCCAAATGCTTTAACCCCCCCCCCCCCCCAAAAATAAAATTTAAAAAATTTAAATTTATGCACCCAAAAAAATTTAAAAACCCCAAAAGAACCCCCCATTTGTTTCCCCCAACTTTACCCCCCCACATATTTCCCCAAAATTTAAAAAACCCCTTTGTTGCTCACCCCGTTTCATGACTTAAAATTGGAAAAAACCCCCCCTTTTAAAGACAAACAAAATTTTGACCCAAAAACCCAAAAAAAAACCAATTTAAAAAACCCCCTCCCTTTTTGACACCCAACCTATTTTAAAAAACCCCCGTGAAACCCCCTATCCCTTTTCCAACCTTTTACTCACCAGTTTCCCCCTTTTTTTTAATTTAAAAACACTTTTAGAACCAACCAATTTAAAAATCCACCCTTTGCTTTAAAAATTTTTTTTTTACCTCATTTTTAAAAAAAAATTTGTTTTCCCCCCCCACTTAAAAACAAAAATTTTCGCACACAATTTTTTCCCAAAACTTTTATGAAAAAATCTTCAAACAAGTTTTTTAAACCCCCCATTTTTCCCCCCCCAAAACTTAATTTTAAAAAAAGTCACACCCAAATGGAAATTTGACTAAAGACACCAACAGGTTTGGGGCACCCACCTCTTACACCCACTTTTAAACGCAACCCGGGGCCCAAATATGTTTCTAACAAATTTAAATATTGAAAAAAAACGATTGAACAAACAACCTTTTAAAACCCAAAAAACCCCCCATTTAAACAAATTATAATTTTTAAAATCCCCCCAAAAATTTCCCCCGCATTTTCCGGGCCCCCCCAATTTTTTGACTAAACCCTTTATTAAAAATTTTGAAAACCCCACTTTCCCCCCACAAAGGGATTATCCCCTTTTTTGATATATTTCCCCTTTTGGATCAAACCCATAATAAACTAAATTTTTAACCCCACCCTTAAAAACCTTTTTTTACCCCAAAATTTTTTTACACTTCCACTGTAAACCCCCCCCCGGGTTTTTACACCAAATTTTTTAAATCCCCCTTTTTTTTTTAAAATTTTTGGGAAACCAAAAAAAATTAAACAGAAAATTTAACAAAACCCCCCTTTTAAAATATTTTTTTGCACCCCCTTTATTTTATTTTAAGCCCATCCAATTTAAAAAAAACTCTATTTTTAAATTAAAATTTTAATTTCCCCCATTTTTGAAAAATTTTTTAAAACACAAATCCCTTTTGGGGTTTAAACCCCATTTGGAAAATAAACAAGAATTTAAATTTATAAAACCCCCTTTTTTAAAAAAACCCCCTTTTTACCAACCCCTTTTTTGTAACATCCCGTTTCTTTAAAACCCCCTTTTCATAAAACACCCAAAAATTTTTCATCCCAAAGGGCTTAACCCACTTTTTTTTTTTAAATTTTTTTTCATCAATCATTTTATTAAAACCCAACTTTTACTTTAAACCAAATTTTAAACCCCCTTTAAAAATTTTTCACACCATCCTTTTTAAAAAGTATTTCCCCCCCCATTAAAACATTATCCCAAATTTTGACATCAACCTTTTTGACCACTTTATATAAAAAAGCCCAATTTAAATACATCATATTTTCCCCCCCCCCCAAATTTTAATCCAAAAACATAACCCACCCCCTAAAAGTACCTAACTCCACTTTTTTCCCCCCCTTAAATACACCATTGTGGGTTTTTCACCCGCATTTTTGAAACAAAACAATTTTCCAATTTTAAAACCCCCCGGGTTTTTGTCCCAACCCCCTTATTTTTAACCCATTATAAAACCCCCTTTTTTTCATATCTTTTTATGAACAACCCCTTAAAAAAAACCCAATTTCCTTTTTTTTAAAACCCCCCCTTTTTTTAAACCCCTTTTTAAACCCCCAAAACCATCTTTACCTTTCCCCCCCCCCCCCCCCCAAAGTTTGGGAAACACAAATTATTCTGAATTTTCCCTATTTAAAAAAAAACCTTTTAAACCCCAAAACTTTGAAAATACCCCATTTGAGATAACCTTTTGTAAATAAATTTTTAAACCCCTTAACATACCCTTTTTACCAAACCAAAAAATCCCACCCCAATTACCCCAAAACAATTTAAGAAAACCCCAAAACCCCCCTAAACCCTTCCCCCCTTTTTTTCCCCGTTTTAAAAATTTCCCCCCTTTTAAATTTAAAACCCCTTTTAAAATTTTTTCCCCTAATTTTGACCCAAAAATTTTTTCAAACATTTTGATCATACACCAAACTATTTAAAAAACCACCAAATTTTTTTTTCCCCCAAACCCTTTTATTCCCCCCCTTAATTTTGGCTCCCCCATTTAAAATTTTTTTCAAATTCTGTTGAACATTTAAAATTAAAAAATTTTTTGAACCCCCAAAAACCTATCATCCTTTTTTTTATCACACCCCCTTTAAACCCCCCCCAAAAAAAAAACCAAACTTTAACACCCAAAAGACTTTAAATTTTATACTTTTTTCCCCTATTTTTCCAAACGGGCTTTAACCCCCAAAATTTTTTCACACCCTTGTTAAAAAAAAAAATTTTTGCATCCCTTTTTTTTTCTTCCACAATTTATAACAAAATTTTTTATTTACAATTTTTTTAAAACCCCACATTACCCAAAAAAAATTTACCCAACCCCTTTTTTCACCACTTTTTTACTCAACCTTTAATCCCAACCATTTTTAAAAACCCCCAAATTTGAAAAAACTAAAACCATTTTGGTAATTTTCCCAACCCAATCAAAAAAAAAAAAAAAAAACAAATGACATTTATTTTTTGAATACCCCTTATCCCCCACCCCCTTTCTGCTCCCCAAAATACATTTCCCCTACCCGGAATCCCCCCCCCCCCCGGATTTCAAAAGCAAAAAAACCCCCATATATACTAATTTATGAAAAACAACACAATTTTTTTGGGCAACAACCTTAAAAACCCCCCCTTTTAAATTTCAAATTTTAAATTTTATACTCCCCTTTTTAAAATTCCCCAAAAATTAAAAATTTTATTTTAAAAAAAAATTTGGGCATTAATTGTTAAAAAAAAAATCCAAAAAAACAAACCCCCCCTTTTTTAAAAAATAATGTTTTTAAATTTAAATTAAAACCCCCTTTTAATAAAATTTTTTTTTTACAAAAATCTTTTTGCACATCCCTTTTAAAGCATCCCCCCCTTTTTTTTAAACAAATTTTTTATACCCTGTAAACACCCAAAATTTGGGAAAATTTTTCCCCCTATTGTTTTACCACCGATTATAAAAATTTTTAAACCCCCCCCTTTTTTATGCATTTAACCCCCCATGAAATATTTAATAAAAAACCTTTTTATTTTTCCCCGCTTAAAAAAAACCCCCAACCCCAAAATTAATTCCTCCCTTTCCTCAAAATTTTGATAAACCCCCAAAATTTTGAAAACCCCTTTTTGCTTTTTCATGAAAATCACCCCATCTTTTAAAACACAAATTTTAAATTTACCCCCCAAAAAACAATTTTTTTTAAAAATTTTCCAAAATTAAAATGTTAAAATTTACAAATTTTTACAACATTTACTTTTTGACTCAACCCCCTTTTTAACTTTTTTATGCATCAAACCCTTTACCCCAAAAAACATTTTAAAAACCCATTTAATAAATTTAAAGGGGAAAAAAACAAAACTACCCCTTTAAAAGAAACACCCTTTTTTTTTTAAATAAATTACTAATTAATAAAATTTTTCCCCCCCTTTTTTTTCCCAACACTTAAAATTCCCCACATTTCTTTTTTCAAAATTTTTTCCCCAAAATTTTTTTCCAAACCCCCTTTCTTTTCCCAAAACCCTTTCTTTGCCACCCTTTTTCCCCAAATTTGTACCCATTTGGGTTTTTTTAATCCCATTAGACACTTTTTTGAAAAATTTTTTTTTAAAAAACCCCTTTTTAAAAAACATCAAACCCTTTGCAAATTTTTTTATTTTTTAAAAATTTTTTTCAACAAATTAAAATTTAAGAACACAAACCTTTAGACTCCCCACTTTTTTTTTCCCACTTTGTCATCACCCCTTTATAAAAACCCCCTTTTTAATTATACCATAAAAAAACCAAACTTTTTAAAACAAACCAAATTTTAAATACAACTTATTTGACAAAACCCCCCTTTTTCCCCATTTTTGAATAAAAATTTATTCCCCCTTTTTAACATAAAACCCTTTTTTTTTTTATTTTAATTCCAAAATTTTTTTTTCCCCCCCTTTTGATTTCCACCATTTTGATAACCACAATATTCCCAACCCCAAAAAAAAATTTTTTTAAAAAATTTAAAACATTCCCCAAAACTTTTCAAAATTTCAATTTTAAAAACCCCTTTTAAAAAACCCCCCCCGTTTTAAAAATAAAAATTTATTAGCATAAACTTTAAAACTTTTTTCCAAAAAAGAATCCCCAATTTTTCCCTAAAATTTTTTGAATACCCAAATTTTTTAAAAAACCGAAAATTTCCCCTTTCCCATCAAAACCACCCCTTTTTCCAACCTTTTGTCAACCCCAAACAAATTTTTTTAAAAATTTTTTAAAAAATTTTAAACTTAAAGGTTTCCCCAAATTTTTTGAAAACCCCCTTTAAACAAACCCTTTTAACCCCCCCCTTTTTTCCCCAACCCCTTTCCCCCCCCAACCCCCCCCACCATTTATTTTACCAAAATTTTGGGGGTAAACCCCATTTTTCAAAATTTAAAAAAACCCCCCCACTTTCATTTCTTTTTTCCACTCCCCCACTTTTAAAAAAAAGTTTTAAAACCCAAACCTATTAAATCTCTTTCCCCCTACAGAATTTAAATTTTAAACCCCTTTTCCGTTTACAAATTTTATTTTGCCTTTTAACATCCAAAAATTTACTAAAAAGGGAAAAAAAATTTCGCATCCCCAACCCCTTTATTTTCCCCCAAATTTTTAATTTTTCAAAATTAAAATCCAAAACTTAAAAACATTTTTTCTAAAAAACCCCAAAAACCCCCTTTTTTTAAAAAAACCCCCACCCCGTTTTCCCCCAAAAATTTTAACCAACCCTTATCCTAAAAACCCATTTTTCCTAACCCCCAAAAATTAAAAAACCCAATTTTTTAAATTTAAATTTTTTTTTATACCCAACTTTTTAAAACCCAAAAACCCCCACCCCCATCTTAAAACTTTATAAATTTTACCCCCCAAAAATTTTTTTCCCCTTTCCCGCATAAAAAGGGAAAACCCCTTTTTTTTGCCTCCCTTAATTACTTTTATTTTGGGGTAAAAAACAACCCCAAAAATTAATTTAAAATCCCATTTATAATAAATTTACGTTTTAAATCACCAAAACTTTATACAAAACTTTTTGAAAAAACCCTTTTGTCCTACCCTTTTTTTCTCAATGTTTGAACAAAAAAATTTTTCCCCCCACACTTTTGTCCCCCTTTTTTTTTTAAAAATTCTTAAACCCCAAAAAGTTTAAAAACATTTTTAAAAAACAACCAATTTAAAATCCAAAGGGGGTTTTTTTTAAACCCCCTTTTTTCACAAATATTTCCCCCCATTTAAGGGAAATTTTTTAAAAACATCCCGAATTTTCATGATAAAAAAAAAAAAAAAAAAAAAAAAAAAAAAAAAAAAAAAAAAAAAAAAAAAAAAAAAAAAAAAAAAAAAAAAAAAAAAAAAAAAAAAAAAAAAAAAAAAAAAAAAAAAAAAAAAAAAAAAAAAAAAAAAAAAAAAAAAAAAAAAAAAAAAAAAAAAAAAAAAAAAAAAAAAAAAAAAAAAAAAAAAAAAAAAAAAAAAAAAAAAAAAAAAAAAAAAAAAAAAAAAAAAAAAAAAAAAAAAAAAAAAAAAAAAATACGATATGGACATGTCACAGTACTGTGTATGATACTCTCATTCACTATATATATGGTATCACATTCACAATATATGTGGACATCAAACAATGACTCTGTCTTGACTTCACACACTCTATGCTTTATGACATATCCACTTCATATGGCATCACACTCAGTGTTATAACAACACAACCATTGTGTAACTTCACAGCCACTATGTCTGACATCACACGCATTGTATCTGTGTAAACACACGCAAATGTACCAATTTTATCTAACCCAGTGTATGTATGACATCACACCCACTATATGTATGACATCGTATATGGACTACATATGACATCACATCCACTCTTTTTGACCTCACACCTCTTTATTTATGACATCAAGTCCACTATACCAGACATACATCACTATATCTGACCTCATTTCCAGTATATTGTGTTACTCACACCCCACTCTACCAATGATATCACAGCCACTCTATGTATCATATCACAGCCAAGTATTCGGCTGAATCCTCGATCCACTTATTTATGACATCATAAATCCACAATGTATTGACATACAACACTGTGTGTGGTTGATTCCACACTCGGCATATATATGACAACATTTGCACTTCAGATGACATCAAATCACTCCTCTATCCAAACAACCACAGAATTTATGGTGCAACATCCACTTTCAGGCATGACATCACTCTCACTCCTACCAGACATTGCCCCCACTGATTTCATTAGCCTTCTCAAGCGCTCGCGCTGGAAATCACGCCCACTCTTGGCATACATCTCAGTCGGCATATGTATGGCAACATATGCACCATACAAAACCTCACGTTCCTCATTTATGACATCAAACACCGTTTTCAAGACAGCACACACACTCTATTTGACTCTTATCCACCGAAATCTGGGTCATTCACATCCACTGTAATGGGATATCAACCCAAAAAGTATTCATGAGATCTCTTGCACTATGTAAGACAAATCATATCCTTTGTTTTATGACATCAGATTCACTAATATTAATATCACAGACACTGTCGTGTCATCACACCCACTCTTTCGATGATACTCACTCCGTTGTAGTATGACCTCACACCACTACCGTAATAGACATCATATACTTTCACACAAGCCATCGCGCGTATCTAAAGCACATTAAAATTGACATACAGATTATATATGACATCACAAGCACTGCACTCATGATATACTCCCACTAATCTGACATTGAATCCCACCTATTGATGACCTCATGACCACCTGTTTGTATTACATCACTCCAGTTTATTATGACATCTGATTACTATACATATCGTCACACTCAACTCGTAATGAACTCTCACATTGGTATCACTCACATGTTTGAAAACAGTCCTTTCTTTTCCGATGACAGCACACACACTATATATGACCACACACACAAGACAACTCAACGTTATATTGCATCTCACCACTACATCTGACACTACCTCCACAGTATCTGTTCATCAAACCCAGTGTATCAATTATACCTTTACACACTCTCTGTATGACATCACACACAGTCTATCTAGGGCATCATATTCAGTAGCATGACGTCACATGAATCTTATGACATCAGACACACTAAATGTATGACACACACCCCGTATATTGGGTGACATCATATCCAATATAATGATATCACCATACTGCTTTCATAGACAACCCCCCCACACCGTCTATTACCTGACATCTCACCCCTACATTTTGATGATTTTATCAACCGCCAATGGATCTGTATGTCCAGTTTTCATCTCCACCCCCCAACTCCTGTATCGAATGGTACACCATCACAGCAAGTTGATTGGAAAATCTCACCCTTGGATACACTTGACATCCATACACACTCTACTTGACCATCACATTCCCACTACTTACCATTATGACATCAATCTCAGCATTTTTAAGACATACAGCCACTTACCAGTCATGGATCATTCAGATCTCCTATTATGCGACCATTAACCTCATGTACGAGTTTTAGGACTTTGTTTTTTGTGGACATCTCCATCCCCCTAACCATTTTCACCTCTGGACCAATCAAACAAGCTCTTTATATAGTAACGTACAGAGCACACTGGGTTGTTTTGTGATTGGTATGAATATCCCTACTCCCCTTATCCCAATAAAATTTGAGACGTTCAAAAAAAATCACTGATGTGAGACGCGATTAACTAAACAGTATTATTGCACATCACACCATGCGTGTTTGTGACACTGCAAACACCCGCCAGTAATCCGTGTAATCTCGTGTATTTCTGCCGTGCACCCGTATTCGCGTATTATTATTTACGGTATCAGATGCCCCCCCCCCCCCCCCCCCCCCCCCCCCCCCCCCCCCCCCCCCCCCCCCCCACCCCCCCCCCCCCCCCCCCCCCCCCCCCCCCCCCCCCCCCCCCCCCCGCTATAAGCACAAAGTGTATGTATTATGTCACGAACCGGTTTAACTATAGGCATGGCACCACATTTATGCACCATCTTATCACTATTTATACGACCATTCACCATCCTACACCCAGGCCTTTTATGACACCACAACACTCTGTTCATATGACATCAATAGCCATACTCTGTCTCATCATCACAGCATTATTCAGTATTATATCTGACAAGCGCACCAACACATCCACACACCAGCACTCTAATCTACATCCATCAGAAATGTGTGTCACCCCCCATACTTCATCACACCGAGTTCCCGAGTTTTTGAGATTATCGCATCTTGATATTATTGCCCATGCCCCTTTGTTTGTATTCGATGGATATCACAGCCGCCACATTGAAATTATATGAGATACCACCCCCCGCGCATATGCATGACATTCATAATGAACTTACACATGAACATCACATTCATTCTGTTTGACGTCACACCACTCTATGACATCACACCCTCTGTCATTCATTTTGTCCTTCACAACAGAGATATCTGACATCGCATCCACTGTGATAAAGCTCCTGCGTCATTATCTTACCGTGTTTTGCTTATAGATATCACTATCTGCAATATGTTTGACCTCAAACCCCCCCCCCCCCCCACTATATATATGACATCATTAATGGGAAAATTCTATTAGTGATATATCAACACCCACCTTCTTTATGACATCACAAGACTGTATTCATGACCATCCATCACACTCTATTCCAAATAAATCATTTTAATTTATAAATCTGTTAAGCTTTTTATGACACAAACACCCCCCCCCCCACCCCACCCCACCAACCCCCAATTCACATATCAAGACTCTATTACTTGTGACAATCACAGCCAACTGCAACTGTGACAAGACACCTACTACTCTGTTTTTGGACATCAATACACAGTCTATAAATATGACATTTCACTAGTGTGTATGAATGACAACACACCCACGGTATCTGACATAGCACACATACTTTGTCGGTGTGGGATGATGAAATGTGAAGGTGATGTGATATATCGGTGAATGAGATGAGTATCATGAAATCATCCACTCATCCCTTAGAATGATTTATATTAGACCCTATGTACTACGTATGTGCAACATCACACACACTGCATGTATAACATGAGTAGAGCACATTTATATGAAAACAAGGTCTCCACTCTTGATATGTCATTCATACCATTGTTTATCCATGTCATGGCACCCACAATGTTTATGACATCATATCCACCGTATATGATCTCATCCACTCTGTGTCTATGCCTACACACAAGCTCTATATTTTGTCTTGAAACATGTTTATAACTGCCATCACATCCACTGTATTATGTCATCAAAAAACCCACTTTGTCGCGATTATCACACCAACTATGTAAGAGTTCCCAGGTGGCATATGTGACCGGATATCAGTGTATGCCATCATATGCACTGCACATGACATCATCATAATATCCACACTTTATGACAAGCATCCTTAGTATTTATGACATCACATGCACTCTATTCATGACATAACACGCACTATATACGATATGACATGTCAACGTACTGTGTATAGATATCACATTCATCTTATATATATTATCACATTCACAATATATGTGACATCACACAATGACTCTGTCTATGACTTCAGGACACACACTCTATGCTTATGACATATCCACTTCATATGGGAATCACACAGTCAGACGCAGTGTTATAAACAACACAACCATTGTGTAACTTACACGACAGCCACTATGTCTGAGCATCACAATACACGCCATTGTCTCTGGTATCAAACACACGCAATGTACCAATTTTATCATAACCCAGTGTATGTATGACATCACACTCCACTATATGTATGAATCATATGGACTACATATGACATCACATCCACTCTTCTTTTTGACCTCACACCTCTTTATTTTATGACATCAAGTCCACATTATACCAGACATCACATCCACTATATCAGACCTCATTTCCAGTATATATGTGTTATCACACCGACGTCTACCAATGATATCACAGCCACTCTATGTATCAGCATAATCTCAGCCAGTATAGCTTCGGCTGACCTATCCTAGAATCCACTCTATTATGACATCATATCCACAATATAAGACATACAACACTGTGTGATGGTTGGTTTCACAACTCGGCATATATATGACATAATTTTGCACTTCAGATGACATTCATATCCACTCTATCAATCCCACCAAACCACAGAATTTATCTGCCACATCCACTTCAGGCATGACATCACAACCCACTGTACTAGACATTTTTGCCCCCACGACTGGGGTTTGTTTTGCCTGTCTCAAGCTCTCTTCCACAGGGTGATATCACGCGTCCACTCTTGTGCAAGACATCACACTCGGCATATGTGGTATGGGCAACTTTTTCAACCATACAAGGGACTTCACATCCTCAGCTTATGAAGAACAAAACCGAACCAAACCACCGTTTCTACGACAGCAACTTTACTCCTACGTGACATTGGAACCATTCTAATTTGACAACATCCGTTTACCACGATAATGCTGTGTCATCAACATCCACTGTTATTGAGGTTATCCATCACCAAACTGAATTCATGAGATCACTTGCCACTATGTAAGACAACATCTGAATCCTTTTGAATATTAACATCGATTCACTAAATTATTAAAACACAGCACAAACTCGAGTGTACTGAGTCATCACATAACCCACTCTTTCGATGATATCACATCCTTTGTATGTATGATGACCTACAACCCACTAACAAGCGAACACCCATCATTTAACTTTCCCAAACAAGGATCGCACCCAAAATTTAAAATAAACATGACGAATATATAAGATTCACATGCACTCCCACTCATGATATCTCTCCCACTATTTTGACTTTAAATCCCCTAGGGATGACCTTGCCCAACTGTTTGTATGAAATAAACCCTTTTTTGGTATGAAAATCTTATTTCCCAAACATATCGTCCCCATCAACTTTTTAAAAACTACAAAATTGAAATCATCACTTTAAAATTCCATTGGCATTCAGACATCAAACACACTATTTTGACCACACACACAAGACAAACTCAAACGTTATATCTCCCACCCTACCCATTTAAAATCTGACATACCCCCCAGTATCTGTGTCATAAAAACCCAGTGTATTTTTTTTATACCTAAAAACTTTTCCTGTAGGACATCACACCAGTCTTTCTAGGACTCATTTTCAGTAGGCAGGGCCGTAAATGAACTCTTTATGACATCAGACCCCAAAATGTATGACATCACCCCCAGTATTTTGGTTTAATTTCATACCCAAATATATGATTTCCCCATACTGTTTTCATGCACCACACGACTAAAACCTGAAATTCACCCACTACATTTGAAATCACCGCCAGGGGATCTGTGTGTCACACATTCTGTGGGGAAAACCTCAGAAAAGAGGAATCATCACCCTTGGAAAATTTTGACATCAAACCCCCTCTACTTAAACATCACTTTCATTTTTTTGGGACAAAAAACCTCAGCTTTAAAGGGACACACAGCCACTACTTTTAATGACTTTAGATCTTTTATTGCGACTTAAATTTGTAGGGTTTTGGGGACATTTCACCCCTTTTCCCCTTTTGATACCCCAAAACCCACTTTATTTGAAAGGGTCCAGCCAAAAGGGGGGGTCTGTGAACCCCTATCCAAAAAATTTGACGTAAAGGAACTGGTTGAGACGATACAAACAGTATATCTGACATCACACCACCCGTGTCTTTTATTTTTGCCGTCAACCCACCGTATCAGTGAATAAAAAAAAGTGTACGTAAATTTTGTCCCCACATCTTTGGAAAGGCCCCTTTTTGCACTTCAACGACATCACACCAGGCTTTATGACACCCCAACCCTCTGTTTAAAGACATCAAAGCTACCCATTCAACATACAGCCATTATCTTGAGAGCACAAACAAAGTGTGTGGCAAACCACCCAGATTATCGAGGAAAATATGGGCCCTTTTTTTGTTTTGATTCACAGCCCTATTTCTTTACTTAAAATTTTAACTACACATTTACATCCCCATTTTATTCTGACGAGCCAAAACCCCTTATGACCCACCCTCTTATTCATGTCTCACAACAGGATATCTGACACGATCCAGTAGCTCGTCATTTCTTACCGTGTATTGCTTAGAACCCCAAACCCGCAATATGTTTGAATCAAACCCACTTTTATAATGAGTAAAATGAAATTTTATGTTTTTATCAAAAAACACTTTTATGACATAAAAGAATGTATTCATGAACCCATCCCCCTGTATAAATCATTATAAAAGGGTTTTTTTATCAATGCAATAAAATTTCTTGTGGGTATCACCCGCCCCCGCACTGGACAAAAACCTTTTTATGTTTTTGAAATATACTCAGTTATATTTAAATTCCTTGTGTAAGAATGGGCAACCCCAAAAAAAGGTTTCGACTCAAAAAATATATATCGGTGAAATCACACCCCCAAATTGGGAAAGTTAATTAGACCCCATGTACGTGTGAAATCACACACTGCATGTATAACATGATAGACACTTTATATGACAACAAATCCACTCTTGATGTCATCATACCATTGCTTATCTGTCATGGCACCCACTATGTTTATGACATCATATCCACTGTATATGATCTCATCCACCTGTGTCTATGACTACACAGCTCTATATTTGTCTTGAAACATGTTATACTTCCATCACATCCACTGTTTGTCATCAAACCCACTTGTCGACATTATCACACCAACTATGTAAGAGTTCCGAGGTGGCATATGTATGCCATCATATGCACTGCACATGACATAATATCCACACTTTATGACAAGCATCCTTAGTATTTATGACATCACATGCACTCTATTCATGACCTAACACGCACTATATACGATATGACATGTCACGTACTGGATGATATCAATTCCTTATATAGGTATCACATTCACAATATATGTGACATCACACAATGACTCTGTCTATGACTTCACACACTCTATGCTTATGACATATCCACTTCATATGGCATCACACTCAGTGTTATAACAACACAAACCATTGTGTAACTTCACAGCCACTATGTCTGACATCACACGCATTGTATCTGTGTAAACACACGCAATGTACCAATTTTATCTAACCCAGTGTATGTATGACATCACACCACTATATGTATGACATCATATGGACTACATATGACATCACATCCACTCTTTTTGACCTCACACCTCTTTATTTATGACATCAAGTCCAAATACCAGGAATTAATCATATGTGAGCTCTTCCAGGATAGTGTGTTATCACCACGACGATACCAAATGATATCACCGCCATCTTATGTATTCAATTATCGCAGCCAGTATTCGGCTGACATCCTGTCCACCGTATATTTTCTGACATTCATATCCACAATATATGAACATACAACATGTGTGTTGGTTTGATTTCACACTCGGCATATATAATGAAATCATTTGCACTTCAGGATGAATCATATTCCCACTCTATCCACCAAACCACAAGAATTAATGCTGACCCACATCACACTTCCGGCATGACATCAAACACACTGTACTAGACATTGCCCCCACTGTTTTTTTGCCATCTCAATCTCTCCACTGGATATCACAGTCCACTCTTGGCAATGACCTCACACTCTGGCATATGTATGGCAACTTTTTCACCATACAAGACATCACATCCTCAGTTTATGATATCAAACCACCATTTCCTACGACATCACAACCATTCTATTTGACATTGTTTCCACGGTATCTGGGTCCTCACATCCACTGTATTGAGGTTATC
Organism: Odocoileus hemionus; assembly: GCA_020976825.1. Classification (NCBI taxonomy): domain Eukaryota; kingdom Metazoa; phylum Chordata; class Mammalia; order Artiodactyla; family Cervidae; genus Odocoileus; species Odocoileus hemionus. Next base: position 17,267 of record JAJLRB010002394.1, read on the forward strand.
ACACCAAATGTATTCATGAGATCTCTTGCACTATGTAAGACAACATCATATCCTTTGTATATGAACATCAGATTCACTATATTATTATATCACAGACATCACTGTGTCTGTGTCATCACACCCACTTCTTTCGATGATATCACATCCTTTGTATGTATGACCTCCACCCACTACACGTATACCATCATATACATTCCACTAAGGCATCGCATCCACATTAAATGACACGACAGATTATATATGACATCACATGCACTGCACAGTCATGATATCTCTCCCACTATATCTGACATTGAATCCACCCTATTGATGACCTCTGACCAACTGTTTGTATGACATCACACCCATTTTATGTATGACATCTTATTTACTATACATATCGTCACATCAACTCATTATGAACTCACACAATTGTAGTCATCACATTAACATCCATTGCATTCATGACATCACACACACTATATATGACCACACACACAAGACAACTCAAACGTTATATCTGCCATCTCACCACTACATCTGACACTACCTCCACAGTATCTGTGTCATCAAACCCAGTGTATCAATTATACCTCACACACTCTCTGTATGACATCACACACAGTCTATCTAGGACATCATATTCAGTATGCATGACGTCACATGAACTCTTTATGACATCAGACACCTAAATGGTATGACATCACACCATTAT
>JAJLRB010002395.1:0-33493 GCA_020976825.1 Odocoileus hemionus
AGAACCACAACATTTTCAAAAACACAAAAGGGTTGACAATATATCCCCCAGTTTACCTGTGCCTGATGAATGGATTTAGGGGTTTATAGGATCTTACCGATTATACTAACCCAAACTGACAAGTGTTTCTAAAAGATTCCTACTAAGAAACAAGGGATTGAGAAAAATTAATGAGCAAAACAAGCAAAGAAGACAATGGGCAGAAAAATCCTTTTTTCTTTTGGAGCTTTACAGGGCTTGGTCAGTCTCATTATCAAGGAAAATAAGATCATTAATCCTACTAACAGATTCATACCACATTCCTTTTACTGAGAGCATTAAAATTTTTGCACACTAAAAAACAAAATAATATAAATTTTTTCCATTTATGTTCTTTTTGGTTTGGAATGAAACTATGCCTTGGAAGGGGTCTGCCAGTTGTGGAGGGGAGGAAGCATCTCACTTTGGAAGACCTGAGCTAAATCCCTGGGCTGGGAAGATCCCATGGAGGAGGGCATGGTAACCCACTCCAGTATTTCTTGCCAGGAGAACCCCATGGAAAAGGGGAGCCTGGTGGCCTACAGTCCATAGTGTTGCAAAGAGCGGGACATGACTGAAGCAACTTAGCACACGTGGGCCGTGGCAGACTTGGAGGCAGATTCCAGGAATCAGTTTCCTTGGTCCGCAGGAAACACAGCATTTCTTATCGGTGGTGGGTTGAGGTGACCTTTTTTGGGGAAATAGAGTCTGTGGATTTTAATCAGAGTAAGATGAGGTCATTCTGGATTAGGATGGGCCCTAATCAATGACTGGCCTCCTTTACAAGAGGAAAATTGGGCTTTTAGAGTTTTTTTCAGCTTTGAAAAGTGAAGGTGTTAGTCATTCAGTCCTGTCCAACTCTTTGTGACTCCAGTGCTTCAGCCCACCAGACTCCTCTGTCCATGGGCTTCTCCAGGCAAGAATACGAGTGGGTTGCCATTTCTTCCCCAGGGATCTTCCCGCCCCCGGGAATCAAACCCACGTTGAGGGTTTTGACGTCTCTTGCATTGGCAGGGGGGTTTACTTACCACTACGCCACCTGGGAAGCCCCAGTACAATGATGGGAAATGTCTGAAAAAGAGGATAAGGGATGGGATTATCTGATACATGTGCTTATAAGCAGCTATGTTATGTGGGAGTGTGTGCTTATATGCAGAGAGAGAGAAGAAAGTGAGCAGAGAGTGAGAGAGAAAGAGAGAGAGAGAACTGTTGTCTAGAGTAAGGAAACTACCCACCACGTTGTTTCTACTTGAGGACACTGCTTCTCTTTAGGCTCTGCCAGAAAACCCTCCTCAAACCCTCAGTCATAGCATTGAAATACATCAATTCACTTTGTTTTCTATCTCTGCTTTTCTGTGTCTCCTTTTACTCTAAAAGTCACTACCTTTAAACCCATCAAACTAAACCACATCCTAACTCACCTTGTTGAGACAACTGTAAAAACTCCTAAGTCCTTTTTCCTCATTTCCTGAAGGTCAATTTCACACTCAAAGGCGCTGTCCACAGCACTGTTCTTCTCATTCTTTGTAGCAGTTTCAGCATCTACATAGGCAATCCTTCAAATATGCTGCCCTCTCAATTCCTCAATCTCTTTTTCTCTAATGATCTGATCTGCACTCTACATCACCATCCCCCGTCTTCATTCTTGAACGAAACTTAAATCTTGTCTCACCAAAAAACCAAACTTCATAATCTCAATTTTAAACATTTTTCTTTTTGACCATAACCTCTCATCTCTCTAATTCACTCCTGTGATTACTCCAATTCTAAAAGTTATCCTACTCCAGATAAATCGACCAGCATTTCATTATCTTTATTTCCCAAAAGTTCTCATTTTTCTCCTTATTCAGTATAAATTCACTTGTCATCTACTAGGGCTTCCCGGGTGGCTGAAACAGTAAGAATTTGCCTGCAATGCAAGAGAGCCAAAATTCAACCCCTGGGTCAGGAAAATCCCTGGAAAGGGAATGGCAACCCATTCCATATTCTTGCTTGTAGAATTCCATAGACAAAGGGCCTGGTGGCTACAGTTCATGGGTTGCAAAGGGTCGGACACAACTTAGCGATTAACAACTTTCACATTTCACTTTCTTTCATAATAAGTAATGTCCCTATTTTTATGTACTTTTATGTGCCTACCAGGGAAAATCCCCCAGTGCTCTGCTTTGTCAGCACATGTCCAGCTGAATGTGGCTAGAAACAACACAATACCATTCTGATGCTCTCACTTTAAAATCATGACCCCAGACCCTCATGTATGGCCTTAGAACTGCCCACAATCTTAAACACTTCTCTAACCACTCATTCCCTTTTCTGCTAGATTTCAAATTTTATATCTTTTCTCTGCTCACCTCCTTCCAATACCTCCTCGCTCACCTCCTTTGAGTTGATGACCTTGGTCCTATTTCACTGACAAAAATAGAACCCATTAGAAGAGAACCACTGCACACTCTTAGAATCATATTTAACAATCTGTCTATAAACTATGCTCATCACTCCCCTTCTCCCCGTTAGTGGGAAAGGATCATTCACACCTATCAAAGGCCAATATTTCTACATGTGCACTTTACTCAGCCCTCTTGCTAAAGGAACTTCACTGCAGTAAGTTACCCTCTTTATTTATAAGCGTTTTTGGTCACTTCTTTCAACCAACATGAGCAACAGATTTCAACACCTCTTGTCTGATTCTTAAAAATATGGTTATATCCCTTGGCCTTGCTATGAATTACTCATTTACTGTGTTTATGAAGAAATACTCAGACTTCAGCAAAATTTATAGTATTGCTTTACTTTTCATTTTTTCAGAAAAATTTTAATGTTAGGCAGGGTTAGGCAATAAAATTCTCTTTCAGTGTTAACTTTAAAAAAAAAAATTTTAATCATATTTATATAAGGATCACAGAGACTTTTAAGGAATAGCATTCTCTTTTTTCCATTAAAACTGTACTCAGGATTCTCATCAAAATTTTTTCTGGTTATTAATCTAAAAGGACATTCTTGGCTACTTGAAATCTTCATCACTTTGATTGCTTTCCCCTCTGGAATGCTTTGTCTGAGTTTCCTCATCCTTCTTATTTCTCTTTACTGTGCAGTGCTGGATCTTCAGCCTTTCCAGGGCACTTAACTACTGGGGTTGTTTATTTCTACTCTAAGCAATCTCCTCTCCAGATTCTCCTCGTTAAGTTGTTGCACTCAAGTCCCATTTCAATATCCTTTGCAAAGGCTTTAAATCTCAAATGGGTATCTCTGGCTCAGAGCAAGAAACTTATGTGTCTATCGCATACTGAACATGTACAAAAAAGAAGTTTATCATAGTCCTTCATCTAGCTTAGTGAATTCTATAACCATCTAGCCCCCTTTTGTGCTGGTGTGTGTTTAGACGCTTTGATTCTCCAGGCAGAATACTGGAGTGGGTTGCCAACTCACTTCCCAACCCAGGGATAGAACCCAGGTCTCATGCATTGCAGGTGGATTCTTTACAATCTAAGCCACCAGGGAAACCCCGTTAACATAAAACCCCAGGTTCAAGATTTTTGGGGAAAAGGGTGCAAAGTTTTATGGAGAAAAAACCCGAAGCTGAATTTTAGAAGGCAAACTAGCAAAGGGAAAGGGTTTCCAAGGAGAAGTTCCATGGTTTTTCCTTCTAATCTAACTTGAGCCCTAACTACAGCTGAAACCAGAAAAAAACCCAAGTCAACCTTGATACTATTTTTTGTCAGTTACCCTGGGCTATCAATCATTCTCTTGTCTCACCTACTAATGGAACTGCCTCGTTTCTTTTTACCATCATCTTTCACCTGATAATAAAGCTATATACTCCTACCTGTTCCTCATGGACAAAACAACCCTTACAAAAATCAAAATTGCCCATGAAGCTTCCTTGCTAATGGTTTCCCACCAGCCTTTGGATAAAATCCAGACTCGTCCTTGATAATTTTCCCCTGACAACTCCTGTTCTCCTCCCTACCGCCCACCCCCCCAATGTTTTTTCTCTGCTTTAAACATTTTTTTTCCTTTGTCTGAACTGTATCCCCTTTGGCTCGTCTCCTTTGCCTCCTTTTTCCTTTTTCCCCGCCCCTTAAATTCCTTGCATTCTTTGTCTTTGGTATTTCAAAACCATTCTGTTTTAATAAAAATTCTGCAAAAATTCATGTAAAAATATAATTTAAATTTTAATTTAAATACAGTTCTTTCCAGCCTCACCCCAAAACTCACCCCCACCCAACAATCCGGGGGGGAAAGGAGGGAAAAAGGCTTTTCAGGAAAAGTTTTTGGAAGCAATGTGTGTTCATTTTTTCCCCATTTAAAATTTTAAAACAAGGTGCCCAGAATTGGGGCAAGCAAAAGTTTGTTTCCCTTCCTCTTTTTTAAGAGCATACTGTTCTTTTTACAGCATAACTTCAAGTACAATATTTTTCGTTATTTTTCTGCATTTTGCCCATTATTTTGTGTTTTAAAAAAAATTCCTTTTAAATGAAGGCTTCCCTGATAGCTCTTTTTTAATGAACGCCTCAATGCAGGACACCCTGGTTCGATTCCCGGGGCGGGAAGATCCCGAGAAGGGGGATGCACCCACTCCCGTATTCGGGGCTAGGAATTCCAGGATATACAGTCCATGGGGGCGCAAAGAGTCAGACACGAAGAGGACTTTTACTTTCTAGAATAAAGTAATCCCGAGGGTATACCCGTGAGGTATTTTACTGCAATATTTGACGCTTTAAAAAAGTTATAAATTCAGCCTAAGGTGACTTGTATTTCCCAAAGGGGTTACATCCAAATGGCAGGGTTTATATGGGCATCCACCGTATAGAATTTCCTTTTCCTTTCCCTTTTTCTTTAAGCAAAGGAAGCGTTAGACGAATCTAGCCCTGATCCCCCTTCTGCTCACTTAAATAAAATGAGGGGTCCCGGTGGGTCAGCTGGGAGAGAATCCCCTTGCAATGCGGGGGGACCCGGGGTTTGATCCTGGGCTGGGGAAAATCCCAGGAGAAGGGAAAGGTACCTATTTCCCGATTTGGCCGGAAACCCAAGGGTTGCAAAGAGTCGTACACATGAGTACTTCAAGTGATCTCATATTTTTAGCAATCACATATATTTTTCCCCATATGGGAATTTTCTTTTTCCACTCTGCACATAAAGTCCCTTTGTAGTGATTTTTTCTTTACCGTAAACTAAGTATTAACAAGAGGGGTTTGACTGTGTTAACAAATCATTTTTTATACTTGGAAGTAAATCTTCTTTTTTAGTTGAAAAGAATTTAAGTAATTTGGATTTTTTAAAATGACTTAGCACCAGTCTTTTTAAATTTCCCAGTATCTTTTAACTTTATATCTGTAAGAAAAGGGGTCACTTCAAGATGAAACAAGGAAATATAAACTTTGGATTTTACTTTTCTTTTTTGGGTTTTGGTCTTTTCAGGGGCCTTTTTGCTGCATAGATTTGTCTAATGTGGGGGGGGGGGTGGACTACCTCCCTGCAGTGGGGGTTCTCATTACAGGGGTTCTCCTGCTGCAGGCGAGACTCTAGGATTGGAGTAGGGGGCTCAGTACTGATGCCGAGCTCTAAGCACAGGTCGAAGTCAGGGTGCAGGTTCAGTTCTCCACACAGGTGGAATCTTCCTGGGCCCGAGGTTTTTAAGGTGTCCGCAGCATTTTACCCCGGGGATTTCCAAACCCCTGACAAACCCGAGAAACCCCGATTTTTATTTTTTATTCTTAAATATTGCATCCCAACCCAAAGGGGGGAAAGTAAACTGGGGGGATTTACTTGACGGTTTTTTTTATATAAAATTGAAAGGAGGTGCCCCGTATAGATGAGTAGTCACTTTCTGAAGCATGCTTTAAACCCCCTGAGGGTATGGGAAAAGAAAAAAGATCGAAACATGTATTTATCTTGGTGAAAAAATCCCGCCAGGTTGGGTGCATGAGAAAGTGCTCGGGGGTGGGCACGGGGAAACCAAGGGGTCGGGGGAGAGAGGGAGGTGGGGGGGGGGATCGGGTATGGGAATACATGTAAAACCAGGGCTGATTCATGTCAATGTATGACAAAAACCACTACAATATAAAAAAAATAAATAAATATAAATATTAAAAAAAAAAATGTCTTTTAAGCATTCTGCTAAGCAATATCTTTAGACTTGTTTCCAAAAATAATTTTTCTGCTTCTTCAAAATAAACTATTTGTTTAAAAAATCACTCCTCTCTTGGCTCCATCTGCTTTTCACTTCTCCTGATTTCTTCAATAACTTAAAAAAAGATTAACATGTTTTAATTTTTGGGTTCTTCGTGACGTAATTAGAGGATTAGTTCATTCCTGTTTCTTACAGATGGATCATCCCTATCACTGATGTTTTGGACTTCTCAGATATACTCCGCTGTCTGTGGGTGGAACCCTTCTGACAAATTATCTTTGGGAATAGAAGTCTGTTTTATTGACTCAGTTATCTTGATAAATCATACCATATTTGAGTTTTGCATTTTATGGATAAAATTTTTACTTGGAATCACATTTTTGCTCGAATGCTAATGATAATGCTCAGGGTTCGAGCAGGACTTGATGTCCTCATTATTTTATATTAGAGAAGAACACACTAAAATGTTTAAATGACCTTTCAAAACAGCTTCTTTGATACAGTATTTTATATCCTTCATACAATTCAAATTTTAAAAAAAGATATAAGATATAAAGCAAAAGTGCAAAAAAGAGGGGTTCCATGGAGAAATAGTGATAAGGATATTACTTAACAGAATCTAGAGATGATCTTTATGTCTTGTTTTTTCAAAGCTTAGCGGTACACTTCTATACAAAAATTTACTTATTTGACAATGAGATGAGAAAATTCCAAATGTGGACTCAGGTGCCAACAATGTTAGAGCATAAAGGAGATCAATGAACTGACAAAATAATATTGCTAAACAAAGAGGGAAAATTTAAAATTTAGATCATATTTGCAATGTAAAAAAAACAAAGTTTCTTGCTAATAAGACTTATGTTCCATTTGTTGTTTTTACTTTTAATTTTTGTTGCTGACTTTTTTCTGATTTTTATTGAGATATAAATGACATATAACCTTGTATAAGTCTGTGTACAGCATAAGGGTTTTTGAATCAAAATATATCATGAAAGATTATAATAAATTAGTGAATTCCCTCATCTCACTAGATACAAAATAAGAGGAAAACAAAAAAAAATTTTTTTTCTCGTGATGAGACCTCTTAGGTTTTACTCTCTTAATACTTTCATATAAAACATACAACAGGTTTATTACTTAATAATTATGTTGCTCCTTAGTACTTATTTTTTCTTATAACTGAATGTCTCTACCTTTTGACCACTTTCACCCCATTTTCCCTTCCCTCACTTCCTGCCCTAGTAACCACAAGGCTAAACCTCTGTTTTTGTGAGTTTGTTTTGTTAAAGTATAATTGACCTACAGCACTATGTTTTTCCCGGGTATGTTAAATATGATTTGATACTTCTATACATTACAGAATGATCACCATAAATATAGAAACCATCTTCACCAATACAAAGATGTTGTGTAATTATTGACTAAATTCTACAGTGTGTATATTTCAACCCATAATTCATTTTTTGCAACAGGAATTTGTACCTCCCCTGTATCTGTAATTCTGCTTCTATTTGGTTTTGTTTGTTCACTTTGTTTTGTTTTTAAGATTCTACATGTAAGTGAAATCGTATGGTATTTGTATTTCCTGTTTGTTGCTATTTTAAAACATCTCGATTGTGGTTCCTTAATATCTAGCTCTAGTGTAATGACATGTTTATCCCCTTCACCCTTCTCAGACCTAGGGAAAGACTCTTGAAAAGAGATAAACATTTCAAAGGATCAAGTAATTTATCAGGCAATACCGAATGGGGATCCTGGGTTTTTTTTCTTAAATTGGGAATTTCACCAATATTTGTCTTTAGGCAAATATCTGTGTTTTTCAACTTTGTTGACCATCAGCACCTATTGCAGACCATACAACTTTGAACCTTGAGAGAGACCTGAATGAAAAAATAATTATTTTTATAGCTAGGAAAGAGAACTTCAGAGATTAATGACTTCCCCCAAACAGATTAAAGAATCTGTCTGTGATGCGGAGACCGGGGTTTAATCCCTGTTGGAACATCCCCTGGAGAAGAGAATGGCAACCCACTCCAGTATTCCCTTGCCTGGAGAATTTCATGGACAGAGACACCTGACAGGCTATATCCATGGGATTGCAGAGTGACCGCACACAACTGAGTGACTAACACACACACCGCATGCACATGTATACACACCATACACCCCACACACAAACATCACACAGCACTTGTTTGCAGACAGATTTGTAATCCAGGTGTCTGAATACCCACCAACACTCCTTGCCATGTTTCCCTGGTAGGCATCACACATTATCAGGTCTGTTTTGTATTATCTAGATTGTATTCACATAATTCGGAACTTAGTAAGACCAATAAATATTTATGGATATAGAAAGAAAAATGACCCTGAGAAGCATATACCAGTATTCCATTTTGTTTCATAGTTTTTTATTAAACAAATCCTTTAATTATTTCTGGAATCTACTGCACACCACAAATCCAATGTTATAGTAAATACATTTCTTTTGCACCCCTCTCATCAAATTGATATTGAAATTCCTGTGCTTGCTCACCCATGCTGGTGCAGAATTTTTAAAAATCGTATGGCATATTTTGCCATTACAGTCCAACTCAGGATGGAGAAAGGAGAGAATAGTAATTTTTTATAGACTTCAGGGATGTTTTAATTCTGGAGCTCCGAGTAATCACAGCTCTTGTTCTCAGAAGTTTTGCAAGCAAAGATCCCAAAGACATGGCAGATTGCTTTTGCACCCAGGAAAGAACACATAATGATGACCTGTTGATTGGGTTTTCTGTGTGTTAGTCGCTCAGTCATATCCGACTCTTTGTGACCCCATGGACTGTAGCCCTCCAGCTCTTCTCCATGAGATGCTCCAGGGAAGAATACTGGAGTGGGTTGCCATTTCCTTCTCAAGTTGATTGGTTACTTAATGAAATTATTTTCCCTTTTTGGTAGAGTTAGAAGACCAAGGTAGCTGTGATCTGCAGATGAGATTAACACGAGTAGAATGTTAGGTCACAATGAATAAGGGTTAGGGGAAAAAAAAAATAAAAGAAATACCCAGGAATGTTGATGGGGATTTTGAAAGAATATGAACTCTGAAATAATAAGGTCTAAACGTGACAGGCATTTTTGCTGTTCAACTTGGATAATTCACCCTCCCCGCCTCAGGGTAACTGGATGGGAAGTAACTGGGTAACTGAAAAGGGGTGGACCGCCCTGGGGGTTGCCTTGAGGGACTGGCAGGATACTGGGGAAGTACGGGCTGTAAACATTTCCTTGTCCTTGCTGTTGTCTCAGAAACAGGTTTTGTTTTATTTGTGTGTGTGTTCATTACTATACTGAACAGTTTGACCTTAAGTGCGACAGATGATATTTTTCAGGGACTGCAAAAATACTAGTGGAGTTTGATCTCTAGATGCTGCATAAAAACCTTTATAGTGGTTCTCTTCATCTTCATGGAAACTGAAGGAGAAAATCATCAGGAAATTAGAAATACATTACTTTGAAATATGAAGGAAAAAAGTAGCTTGAACGAGTCATATCATGAGGCAGGGCATCACTGAGAGAAAAAAGAAAAAAAAAAAGCAAAACACCTCAGTTGGCATGACCATTCTGGACAGAGTATGGAGAATAAGACAGAGAAAGACATATATTGCATGATATTGCTTTATATGGGGAATCTCAAAAAAAAACAAAAAATACAAATGAACTTAAAACAAAGCAGAAATAGACCCACCCAAATAAAATCCCAAACTAGGGTTTGAAAATGGTGGGGGTGGGAGATCCAGAGTTTGGGATTAACAGATACAAACTAACCACAACATATAAACTGGGTAAACAAAAAGTATTGAAGGCAGTGAAGACGATGCAGAGGATGAGATGGTTGGGATGGCATCCCTGATGCTATGGACATGGTTAGAGAAGGCTCGGGGAGTTGATGATGCCCAAGGGGAACCTGGTGTGCGCAGTCCATGAGGTTGAAAAGAGTCGGACATGACCGAGTGACTAACTGAACTGAAAAAATAAATACCACTGTACAGCACGGGGACCTAGACTCAAATATTTTGTAATAACCTAAATGGAAAAGAATCTGAAAAAGAAGTGTGGTGTGTGTTGTTTTGTGTAAATGAATTTGCTTCCCCAAGTACTCACCATTAAAAGAACCTCCTGCAATGCAGGAGACCCTGGTTCTATTCTGGGTTGGGAACATCCCCTGGAGAGGGACAGCTCCCACTCTGAGTATTCTTGGGGCTTCCCTGGGCTCAGATGTAAAGCATCTGTTGCAATGTGGGAGACCTGGGTTCATCCCGGGGTTTGGGAAGATTCCCTGGAGGAGAGCATGGCACACCCCCTCCAGTATTCTTGCCTAGACAAAACCCCAATCAACAGAGGAGCCTGGTTGGGCTCAGTCCATGGGTTGCAAAGATCAATACAACTGAGTGACTAAACACACCACATAAGTGAATCACTTTACTGTACAATTGATATTAACACAGCATTATATTTTAAAAGTATGCTTCAGTTAAAAAGTAGGAGGCACATGAAACATCCAAAAAGTCATTTCCCCTCCTCCATGCCATTTTTCTCTCTCCTCCCCCCCCTTCCCTCTTCTCCTTTTCCTGTTTTTTTCTCTACTTTCCTCCCTCCTCTGTCTTTCTTGCTCATCTTCTCTTTTCCCTTCTCATTCCCTCTCTCTTCTCTTACCCCAATCTCTTCTTTCCCCCCAGCCATCTCCCTCTTTATATGCACTGTTTTCCCTTACAGATTTGAAAAAAAATCTGAATTACTTGGCCCAAAGGGCATAGCTACACAGCTGGCTTCTCAGGTGACTTGGAGAAAAAAGAATCCACCTACCAAAGCAGGAGACTCCAGACATGTGGTTCAGTCCCTAGATCAAGACAATTCCCTGAAGGTGGAAATAGCGGCCCACTTCAGTATTCTTGTCTGGAGAATCCTATGGACAGAGAAGCCTGATGGGCTTACCGTCCATGGTGTACTAAGGGGACAGACACAACTGAGCGACTGAGCACACACATGGGTATTCAGCTACAGCACGACCCCAGAGAGCGGGACAGGGCACCCGCCTTGATGCACTCCTTGAGGTCCACAGGATCTCTGATGTGGGGAATGTCATGGGTGGGAAGCTTCCAGGTATAAGGTTGGGTCTCACTTAGCTCTGTGTGGGCTTTGTTGCTCAGGGATGTCCAACTCTTTGTGACCTCTGGGACTGTACCTGTCAGGGTCCTCTGTCCATGGGATTCTCCCGGGAAGAATTTCTGGAGTGGGTGCCATGCCCTCCTCCAGGGATCTTCCCTACCCCGGGTCGAACCCAGGTCTCCTGAAATTTCAGGGGGATTCTTTACTGTCTGAGCCAGGGAAACCCCTCATTGGGTCTGAAAAACTTAATTAACAGCATTAATTAACTTAATTAATATGGTTCTTTTTCTCTCAGGGCTTACTGGGTGCTTCAAGATCTATGTAGATTTAAAATTTTTTATGAAAGATGGTGTTTTCCAGGGATGGGACCTCTTGGTCTCAATTCACCCCAACATGCATACCACGTTTCTCACCCTGTTAAAGACAAAGCTAAATGACCCAGGTATCTCTGAATTATCTTCTCTTTTTTATTCCAATTGCATCCTCATGATCTGTTTCCCACAGTGACTGTTGGTGCTGGTATTGTAGAGGTATCGTTTCATGGATCGTAAATATGATGAGGACTAGGTCTCAGGACCTGAATCTTAAATCCATTCCCGGCTTTCATACAGGGCTTTTAGAAGCTTTTTTGTCTTTGAAAATACAGTCACTTTTATGCTTACCAGTTTGTGGAAGAACAAACTGAAGAGTCAGCTACCATAACTTGCATTGGTTTAAGATACAATATATTAAAAAAAATGTTTTTATGTGTGTTTGTTCGTATGTCTGTGCCTGGGTGTGTAGGGGCTTCCCTGGGGGCTCAAGGAAATAATCCACTTTCAATGCAGGAACATGGGAATGCAGGTTTGGACCGGGATTGGGAAGATCCTCTAGGGGAGGAAATGCAACCACTCCAATATTCTTACCAGGAAAATCCCATGACAGGGGAGCCTGCAGGGGGCTATAGTCGTAGATCAGGAAGAGTCGACTCGACTAAAGCAACTGAATAGGAGAATGAACACATGTGTGTGTCTGTATTACTCTTCTAGCAAATTTTCTACTTCATTATTCTTTTCTAAATTTATTTTATTGAAGTAACAGTTTATTTACAATGTTGTATTAATTTCTGCCGTACAACAGAACACATTAGTCATATATAATATTTCATATTCTTCTCCATTATGGTTTTTAAAAGATATTGAATATACTCCAATAAAATTCTTGTTCTTTGCTCTCCTTTCAATATCTCAACTTGTTCCCTTTTGTGATGCCTAAAAATCAAAAAATTATTTCCAGCAGCTATCTTTTAAATGCTAAATTTTTTTCCCTGTCCTTTTCTCCCCCCTGTCTCCTGACACCCCACTTATGGCAGAAAGAGAAGAAGAACTGAGGAGCCTCTTGATGAAAGTGAAAGAGGAGAGTGAAAAAGCTGCTTAAAACTAGCATTTAGAAAACTAAGAGCATGGCATCTGGCCCCATCACTTCATGACAAATAGATGGGAAAAACATGGAAACAGTGACAGACATTATTTTGGGGCTCTGCAAAAATCACTGCAGATGGTGATTGCAGCCATGAAATTAAAAGACACTTGCTCTTAGGAAAAAAAAGCTATGCAAAATCCAGACAGCTGTTAAAAAGCAAAGACATAACCACTTTGCTGACAAAGAATCCAGTATAGACAAAGGACTATGGTCTTTCCAGTGGTCCATAGTACACGAAGTGAGAGCTGACTGTAATGAAGGCAAGAGTGCTCGAAGAATTGATGCTTTTGAACTGTGGTGCTGGAGAAGGACTCTTGAGAGTCCCTTGGACAGCAAGGAGATCAAACCCGTTCAATCCTAAAGGAAATCAGTCCTGAATCTTCATTGGAAGGACTGATGCTGAAGCTGAAGCTCCAATACTTTGGCCACTTTGGCCACCTGATGCCAAGAGCTGACTCCTGGAAAAGACCCTGATGCTGGGAGAAGATTGAGGGCAGAAGGAGCAGAGTGTATGACAGAGGTTGAGATCGTTGTATGGCATCACAGACGTCAATGGACATGACCTTGGGCAGCATGCTCCAAGAGATCGTGAGTTTGAATGGACAGGAAGTCCTGACATGCTGCAGTCCATGGATCACAAAAAGTTATCCAATAAAATTGCCTTCACATAAGTCCCTTATTGGCTTTTGGGAAATATCTTAACCCCTCAGCCCCAGGAAATCACTTTTACTTGCTTTCCTTTTATTCTTACAAAAATTTTTATAAAAAACACAAACCAATAAAACTGTAGATTTTTTCTCCTCCTTAAAAAAATCACATGGTAGCATAGTAACTGTTTTCATTTAACCCCCAGAATGTTTTCAATCTCTTGCTAGTAAAAAAAAAGTTACAAGAATAACCACATACATGCATCATTTTCCACACATGCAATTATACGAAAGGGCAAATTCCTAGAAATAATTCTGAGATTACCAAATTCTCTCTAAAGGGCTGTACCAGTTTATACTCCTATATATAGATGAAATTCCTATTTCCCCATATTCTTATTGCATGCATTATGAAATTTTGATTTTTTGCTAGTCTCTGAGATGTGGGGAAAACAAGATACTCCCAGTTAAATATATTTAAATATTTAGGAACCATTTGTATTTGCTTTTCCTGTGAAATTTTCTTTTAATATTTTGCCAATTTTTATTGAGTTATTGATGATTCTTACTAGTTGGTAGCTTTTTATGTGCCAAGGAGATTAAATCTGTGAAAAAATTGGGAATATACACTTCGTTTGCCATTTGATTTTTTTGGCTATGCTTAGAATATTTGTTTTACTTTTGGCCAAGGAAAAGATTTCATTTTTATGTGGCTAAATGAATTCATTTTGTTTTAGCTGTTAAATATAATTAGAAATATTTTCTCCCCGTCTGAACTTATAAGTCAATTCTTCCATGTTTTTTATGTTTTTGTATTTCTCACTCAAATATTTAATCACTTAGAATATTTTATGATGTTTATTATAGTTAGTGAACTTCCCATGGTGCAGAATCCACCTGCCAATGAAAGAGACTTAGGTTCAAACCCTCGGTTGGGTTGGCAAGATCCCGTGGAGAAGGAAGTGGCACCCCACTCCTGTATTCTTCCTGGGAAAATCCAGGGATTTTAGCGTGCCAGGTTCCTCTGTCCATGGATTTGCAGAGTCAGCCACAACTAAGCACATACACACACACATGTAATATTTATCCAACTTTAATTTTCTATTCGATTACCATGTACTACCCCTTGATTTTAAAAAACTCCATCTGTTGGAGACATCTACTCCGGGGAAGATGAAACAGATTTACTTTTTCCTTTATCCCCCTTCAAAGAACATCTAGAATCTTGGGGATTTTATATAAGACAAACATGAGAAGACTGAAAAGTGAAGAGAAGACACCTGTAGAACTGGGACCCAAAGAACAACTTAGTGATAAATTCCTTTGGGGGTTTTTTTTTTGGCTCGTATAAAAACAGGCATGGAACTGGAAAAGCAGAAAACTCAAATGCCAATAGGCATAGACAAAAAGCAAGCTCCAGCAAAAGTCTACTCTCTCTAGCCAGATAACCAGAAGGGGACAAAAAAAAAAAATGTTTTGACAATAACCCTTTTACACTAGCCAAAAATCACAGAAAGAAACTGTGACTCCCACCTCTACCTATTCCTGCAAAAGCTATGATCCTCAACTCACCACTTCTCCATGACCCATGGTATCAGAGTAGGCCCGCTGAAGAACCAGGCTCTCACCCCCACCAAGCAGTAAATAGTCTACCCCCCCCATCTAGATGGTACAGCAAAGGCTTAGAAATGGAAACAGAATTCCACTAAAAACTCCCTTGACAAAGAGCCTCTTCTCCCCTCAGGTGTCAACAGAGATTGAAATAGAACCTGGACTTAAACCCCTACCAGTAGAGGTGTCTTTTCCCCAACCTCTGCTTGAGTTCTATAAAAGAAAGCTAACTAAAATAGAACTCTTAAATGATATGTAGAGCCTCATAACATAATACCCAAATGTCCAGTTTCAGTAGAAAATCACATCATACCAGGAACCAGAAAATTCCCAACTTGACTGAAAAAGCAGTCAGTAGATAACACTAAAACAACAGAAGGTTTAGACTTATCTGACAAAGTTTTAAAGCAGTCATTTAAAAATGTTGCAACAAGTAATGGCTGAGTAATATTCCATGGTGTATATGTACCACAGCTTCCTTATCCATTCGTCTGCTGATGGGCATCTAGTTGCTTCCATTTTCATGGCTATGATAAACAGTGCTGTGATGAACACTGGGGGTACGTCCTCTTTCAGATCTGGTTTCCTCAGTGTGTATGCTCAGAAGTGGTATTCTGGTCATATGGGGTTCTAATTTTCCCGTTTTTTAAGAAATCTCCACACTGTTCTCCATATGGGGTACTAGTTTGCTAATTATGAACATGTTCAAATTAAAAAAAAAAAATAGAATGTCTTAGCAGACAAATAAATATTCAGCACAGACATTGGAATTAGAAAGAAGGCCAAGTGAAAACTTTAGAGTTGAAAAACAAAAAAATTGTAATTGAAAACTCAGTTCAGTTCAGTTCAATCGCTCAATCCTGTCTGACTCTTTGTACCCCATGGACTGCAGCATGCCAGGCTTCCTTGTCCTTCACCATTCCTGGAGTTTTCTCAGACTCATGAGTCCATTGAGCTATCGGGATGCCATCCAACCATCTCATCCTTGATGTCCCCTTCTCTTCCGCCTTCAATCTTTCCCAGCATCAGGTCTTTTCAAATGAGTCAGTTCTTTGCATCAAGTGCCAGAGTATTGGATTTCAGCTTCAGCAATCCTGTCCCTTCCAATAATAATTCAAGAACTGATTGCTTTAAGATTGACTGGCTTGATCTCCTTTCTGTCCAAGGGACTCTCAAGAATCTCCTCCAATTCCACAGTTTGCAAAAGTAATCAATTCTTCAGTTCTCAAGCTTCTTTATAGATCCAACTCTCACATCCCATACATGACTACTGGAAAAATCAGAGCTTTAGATTAGATGGACCTTTGATGGACAAGTAATGTCCCTATGCCTTTTGTTAACATGCTGTCTAGGTTGAGTCATAGATATTCTACCTAATGGAGCAAGAATCTTTTATTTTCCATGGCTATGCAGTCACATCTGCATCTGCAGTGTGATTTTGGAAGCCCCGCCAAAAATTAAAGTTTGTCACTGTCTCCATCGTTGTCCCCATCTATCTGGCCATGAAAGTGCTGCAGTCGAGTGCCATTATCTTTAAGTATTTTGAATGTTGAGCTTTAAGCCAACTTTTTTCACTTTCCTCTTTCACTTTCATCAAGAGGCTTTTAGTTCATCTTTGCTTTCTTGCCATAAGGGTGGTGTCATATGTCTTATCTGAGGTTATCGATATTTCTCCCAGCAGTCTTGATTCAGGTTTGTGCTTCATTCTATTCCAGCATTCTCACATGAAGTACTCTGCATATAAGTTAAATCCGCAGGGGACAAATGAGCTCAATAGCAGAAAAACGTGGGGGGAAAGAATATGTGAAATTGACTATAGAAAAAACAGAAATTACTAAGTCTCAAAAACAGAGAGAAAACAGATGAAAAGAATTTGAACAGAGTCTCAGGAACCTGTGAGACTATAGTAACATTTATTCATTGGAGTCCTGCAATAAGAGGGGAAGAAGGCCCTTTGGCACGCCACTGAAGATCCTGGTATCGCCATGGGCCGCCCCCCCGCCCGGTGTTACCGGTATTGTAAAACAAGCCCCCCAAAAGGGTCCCGCTTCTGCCGAGGTGTCCCTGATGCTAAGATCCGCATTTTCGACTTGGGGGCGTAAGAAGGCCAAAGTGGATGAGCTCCCACTCTGTGGCCACATGGTGTCCAGATGACATGAGCAGCTCTCCTCGAAGCCCTGGAGGCTGCCCGTATTTGTGCCAACCAAGTTCATGGTGAAAAGCTTGGCAAAGATGGTTTTCACATCCGAGTGCGGCTCCACCCCTTCCATGTCATCCGCATCAACAAGATGTTGTCTTGCGCTGGAGCTGATAGACTCCAGACAGGTATGCGCAGTGCCTTTGGAAAGCCCCGGGGAAACAGGGGCCAGGGTCCACATTGGCCGGGTCATAATGTCCATCCCACCAAGCTGCAGAACAAGGAGCAGTGATTGAAGCCCTCCGCTGAGCCAAATTCAAGTTCCTGGCCTCAAAATCCACATCTCCAAGAAGTGGTATTTACCAAGTTCAATGCGGATGAATTTGAGAACATGGTGGCAGAAAAGCGACTCATCCCGGACGGCTGTGGGGTCAAGTACATTCCCTAATCGTGGTCCCTGGACAAATGGCGGGCCCTGACTCATGGGGCATCAGCTCTGTTCCCTCTTTAATCACCCCACCAATAAATGCTATTTCCTGTCAAAAAAAAAAAAGAGGGGAAGAAACAGGGCTGAAAAGTCCTTCAAGATATAATAGCTGAAAACTTCCCAAATTTGAAAAAAGACATAACCTACAGAATCAGGGAAGCTGCATTTAAATTTTAATGTGATAAGCTCAAGAAAGTCCACAACAAGACACATGATCAAACTTTTGGAAACTAAAGAAAAAAAAAATTCTTGAAAAGCAGAATAATACTTTTCCTATAGGGAATAATGATTTCAGTGAGTATGAATTTCTATTACAAAAAAATGAAAGTCATAAAAGGTGTACAAATTTTTTCCCAGATTTCAAAATCCGCAGAGTATAATGCAAGGTTCCAAAAGTAAATTTTAAAAAACATTTAATAATATTAAGGGGCTTCCCTGGTGGCTCCAATGATATAGAATCTGCCTGCAATGCATGATAAGTGGTCCATTTAATCCTACATTTTAAAGGATTATTTCCAAATCAGCTTTTAAATGTCAACTATATAACATACTTTAATTCTCTAACTTTTTTGTCTCAATTTGTTTTATATCTTAAGAAGTTCTGAGAACCCCAAAGAGTCCATTTTATGTGAGCTATTCTTACCATATTTCTTGTATTAAATATTAGAGCTATTTAAAAAATATTTGTCTTATTTAAAAGTAACAGTAATAAACTCATTATGTAAACATAAATTTTCAAAACATAAAACATAAATATTTATAAATATAATTTTTCAAAACAATACTCATGAGAAGTTTGGCTTTTTACACCTCTTTGCAAAAAAAGTCAATGCCTGGCTTAAAAACACAGCTGAAATTTCATATATGCTTCTGTATCAACCTGTTATAGTGAAATTGTTTTGGTTAAAGTGAAATGTAGAAAATCTGGTTTCATACAGATTTCCCGCGGGAAAATACCAATTTTTTTTTAGCAAATTTATTCAGAATATTGTCAAAAATCCTTCTTTGACATTTCACTAAAACTCAGCAACTAGTATTTTCAAGGTATTACACCACAAGGTGGAACATAAACCATATCAACAAAGTTGGTATTTGGTTGCATTAAAATTTATTTTGCACTTCAAATGGACCATTTTTTCCCGTGCACCTTTCTACAAATGATGCATTAGTCATTTGAAAATGTTACTGACTTACACAATCTTCCAAATACTGAAACATTTTAACAACTTTATAAAAGATTTATTAGCATCATCACTGTTCTCATTACAAAAAAAAAAAAAAAAATCAAGTATTAGGAAACTGTCAAGCTTTAAATTGCAGAGACAATTTTTCCAAATTCGACTTTGCTTTTTTCTGATTTCTCATGAGCGGTAACCTTGCTTGTTCATTTTCTAAGTCACATCTGCTAAATACTGAAATCAGGTTAACCACAGTTGCCAATTATCTTCTAAGTAAAAATGGTGTTTCATGAAAAAAAAAAAAACAAAAAAACAGCTGGTGTCACTCACAGCTGAAACAATTGAAAAGTGAAAGTCGCTCAGTTGTCTCTGACTCTTTGTGACCCGTGGACTATACAGTCTTGGGAAAATTCCCGGGCCAGAATGCTGGGTATTGGGTAGCCTTTCCCTTCTCCGGGAGTTCTTCCCTACCCAGGGATCAAACCCATGTCCCCGCATTGCAGGTGGATTCTTTACCACTGAGCCATAAGGAAAGTTCAAGAACCTGGAGTGGGTACCTTTCCCTTCTCTAGTCAAACTTCCTGAACCAGAATTGAACATGGTCTCCTGCATTGCAGGTGGATTCTTTCCCCAACTGACTATCAGGGAAGAGCTGCTTTTCTTGAACAATCATCAAAGTTAGGTGACACCAAAGTGGTCTGTGTACTTTCTATCTTATTACTCGGCTTTTTCAAAGATATTTTCCCAGGGTTAGGTGTAATAAAATTAAGAATTTTTACCTCTTCAAAGAGGACATACTTCTATAAAGCAAGAACTATTTTTTAAGTTTTATGACAGTGAAGAATATAGTGACTACTATTACAAGTGTGTATTGATTTGATTTCTTCTAAAATGAAATCAATTTTACTATTATTATTTGTCAGCATTAGTACAATTCTCTGCCAGTGAAAAAGACAAATAACATCTTAGCATCATTAGCAAATAATTTTTTATCTCATTTTTGATCTGACTCTTGGTGCCCCCATGGACTGCAGCACGCCGGGCTTCCCTGTCCTTCACTGTCTCCCGGGAGTTTTGCTCAAAGTCATGTCCATTGAGTCGGTGATGCCATCCAACCATCTCATCCTCTGTTATTCCCTTTCCTCCTGCCTTCATCTTGCCCAGCATCAAGGTCTTTTCCAATGAGTTGGACTCTTCGCATCAGGTGGCCAAGTATTGGGAGCTTCTCCCTCAGTCTTCCAATGAATATTCAGATTGATTTCCTTAGGATGTGGTTTATCTCCTTGCTGTCCAAGGGACTCTCAAGAGTCTTCTCCAGCATCACAGTTTGAAAGCATATTTTCTTCAGCGCTCAGCTTTCCTTATGGTTCAACTCCCATCCGTACGGACTGCAAAGTGATGTCTCTGCTTTTAATATCTGTCTGGGTTTTTATCAAGCTTTTTTTCCAAGGAATGTGTCTTTTAATTTTGTGATTGTAGTCCCCCATCTTCAGTGTTTTTGGTTTATGATCTCATAAACCTCCTAAAAACGTTGCGGGACTCCTTTATGTCCACGGGTAGAATTCTGAGATCCATTGTTTGGTGTGTGGTTTTGTGGGGTTGTGGGGTTTTTTTTTTGTAGTGTATTTTGATTTACAGAATTATATATTTTTCAGGTGAAACATAGTACATAGTGATTGACTATTTTTATAGATTATATCCCATCTAATGTCATTACAAAACAATGGCTATTTTTCCCCCTGTGCTTTATAATATACCCTTTGTTGCTTTATGTTTATATGTAGCATTTATATTCTTAACCCCATGCCTGTCCCCTTCCTTCCCCAACTGGTAACCACTGCTTTGTTTTCATTTGTGATCTGTTTCATTTGATATACACATTTGGGTCTAATGTTTTCTTAGCCAATTTCTATAAGTTCTCTACTATAAGCAAGGCAAAAATCACATATTTCCACTTCTCTCGCCCTTTTCATTCTCCTGGACTGACTTTAGTCAACAGTGCTTCTTTCTTCATATTTACTTTTGTACTGTTAATATGATTAAAATATGTATTAATTGATCTGCTAGCATTAAATGAAAATCCTTTGACTCCGGGAAGATTACAGATGAGGTAAATCAGTAAACTTACTTTACCTTCAACATTCCCCCCTCTTTGCCACAAATTTTCCTTATTTCCATCATTTCTAGATTTTCAGAACAATTGTACATATATTTTTTCCTTTCACTCCACTCCATACATCTATTTTAAACCCTTTGGGTTCTCACAGCAGTTCTTTGCTAGATTTCTCTGTTTGTCTTTTGCTGACTGAATTTTGACTATAGTAGTTTTCTCAAGAAGTACTTACTAAAGGGAAATAATATTTCCCAATATTTTGCATGATCTTTTATAAATTCATTTTCTTTTCAGTTCAGCACTCAGTTTTGTCCGACTCTTTGTGACACCATAAAATGCACCACCCCAGGCCCCCCGTCCACCCACCAACTCCCAGAGATCCACCCAAATCCTTTGTCCTTTTGAGTCAGTGATCCCATCCAACCACTCGTCTCGTCATCCCTTCTCCTCCTGCCTCCAATCTTTCCCACATCAGGGCTTTTAATGAGTCAGCTCTTCACATCAGGTTAAAGTATTGGAGCTTCAGCTTCAACATCAGTCCTTCCAATGAACACCTAGGACTGATCTCCTTTAGGAGACTGCTTGGATATCGTTGCAGTCCAAGGACTCCCCAAGAGTTTTCTCCAACCCCACAGCTCAAAAGCATTAGTTCTTCAGTGCTCAGCTTTCTTAGAGTCCAACTCTCACACCCATACAGATACGGAAAAACAGGGCCTTGACTAAAAGGGAAACCTTTGTTGACAAAGTAATGTCTCTGCTTTTAATATGTTCAGGTTGATGACCAACCTAGACCAACCTAGACCAACCTAACTTTCCTTCCAAGGGGTAATGTCTTCAATTTCATGGCTGCAATCACCATCTGCAGTGATTTTGGAGCCCCCCAAATAAATCTGACATTGTTTCCACGTTTCCCCATCCATTTGCCATGAAGTGATGGGACCAGATGCCCTGATCTTAGTTTTCTGAATGTTAGCTTTAAGTCAACTTTTCACTCTCTTTTTTTACTTTCATCAAGAGGGTTTTTAGTTTTCCCCTTCACTTTCTGCCATATGGGCGGGGTCATCTGCATATCTGAGGTTATTTATATTTCTCCCAGCCAATCTTGATTCCAACTTGTGCTTCTTCCACCAGTGTTTCATATGATGTACTCTGCATATAATTAAATAGGCAGGGGGACAATATACAGCCCTTTATGTCTACTTTCCTATTTGAACCATCTGTTGTTGCATGTCCATTCTAACTGTTGCTTCCTGACCTGCATACAGGTTTCTCAAGAGGCAGGTCAGGTGGTCTTGGGTTATTCCCATCTCTTTCAAAATTTTTTCACAGTTTATTGTGATCCACACAAATCAAAGGCTTTGGCATAGTCAATAAAGCAGAAAAGATTTTTTTGGAACTCTCTTGTCTTTTTGATGATCCAGCGGATGTTGGCAATGTGATCTCTGGTTCCTTCGCCTTTCCAAAACCAGCTTGAACATCTGAAGTTCAGGGTTCACATTTGGGCTATACATTAAAACATTTGTGTGAGGAATCTGTAGCGGGTCAAGAAGCAAAAATTAGTACATTACATGGAACAACAGACTGGCTTAAAATCGGGAAGGAGTATATAAAGGGCTGTATATATAACCTGGCTTATTTAACTCATACACAGAGTACATCCTGAGAAATGCTGGACGGGGTGAAGCAAAAGCGGGAACTAAAGAAAGCTGAGCACTAAAGAATTGATGCTTTTGAACTGCGGTGTTAGAGAAGACTCTTGAGTTCCTGGGCTGAAAGGGACATCCAGCCAGCCCATCCTAAAGGAGATCAGTCCTGAATGTTAAATTGGAAGCACTGATGTTGAAGCGAGATTCCCAATATTTTTGCCACCTAGTTAAAGAACTGACATTTGGGAAAAGACCCTGATGCTGGGAAAGATTGAAGGCAGGAGGAGAAGGACAACAGAGGGTGAGATGTTGGATGGGATCACTGACTCAAAGGACATGAGTTTTGAGTAACTCCAGGAGATGGTGATGGACAGGGAGGCTGGCGTGCTGCAGTCCTGTTTGGTCACCAAAGAATCCAACATACTGGGCAACTGAACTGAACTAAACGAATCTTCTTGAGTGTCTTGTACTCTTTTATACTTGAAATATTTTTATTTAAATATAAGCATTACGAATTTATTCTCCAGTTCCCTGTGAAGAGTTGTCAGTGATCTCTGATAAATCATGCTAAGGGACTCTATTCTTTTACGGGACAAAACTGTGATTTGTTTTAATCTCTCAGTGAGAAATCTGAAAAAAAAAATTCAGTAATGTTTTTAAACTTGATAAAACAATCTTTTAAAAATAAGGGGAAGAAATACAGTGAAAAGGAAAGAAATTCATTGATGGGTGTAAGCTGCAAAGCCTCATAATCACGACATGGTTTTTTCAGATTTCCTGCCTATCTGGGTTTTCTATTAGAACCCCCAGGGCAGGGCTGTATTTGCCCACTTCAAGAAAAATTATTATTCTTAAGCCTTCTACTGTTGAATGTTGCAGTGGAGAAAAACAAAAGGCCATCTGTTTTCCCTTCCATGAATGATTTGGTATTTTTCTCTGGCTTCCTTAAATTTTTTTTCTTCATTTTTGAAGTATCTTTGAAAGAATGTCATCTTTGTTTATGTAATAAATTTTTTTTATTAAAAAACATAATTCATTCTAGCCCATTCTTTTATGTATGTCTAGTAAACTCCTCTATATGTCTCCTTTAGACCTCAATTGTAAATATATTAGAACTATTTTATTTTTTATCATTTGTTTCTAAAAAATTTTACACTTTATTTTTTAATTCCATTTTGGAAAATTTCATAATATACTTCATAAACATGATACACTCCATCACATAATCAATTAAAACATATTGAGATATTTTAGGGTTTCTTTCTTCTTACTAAGTAACTTTATACTTACAGTACACCATATTTGGATGCTCAGTTTTTATGAGGAATAATGAGGTGATTTTATATAATTCACAGTTGGAAAGGTATATTCACATACTTTAGGTGTCCCAAAAGTATTATTTGATACATAAATAATTAGTAAAAACATAAATATTTCCCATAACTGAAAATCATTCTCCTTTAGTACTTGCATCCTCATTGACAAGACGTTATCTATGGCACTTGAATTTACATTTTCACACTGCATATGAAAGAGCTATTTGAAGTTCTAAGCGGGGGAGGGAAACTTGTCTGTGACCTATTTAAGAGGTAAAAAGATTTTAAATTGAAATTGAAACTTGTCATTTTATGATAATGAATAATGATTTTACAGTTTCCTATATGAACAAACATGAAGCAATTTTAATTTGTAATGATAGAATTTAGGAACTCACTGTAGAAGAAGAATGTGAAGAACTCAAACTGCTAAAGAGTTGTTTTCAATCTGTCAATAACATTTTGAATTTCATTGTTAAAATACTGAGCTAACACAAAGTTAATGAATTAACTTAGACATGAATTTGAAATGGATATCTTTGGGCTTGAAGTTGAAACAATTATGTTTTTAAAAAAATCCATTTTTGATTGTCATATCTGTACTGTATTCTTTTTTCATAAAAAAACTTAAAAGGAACTCTGGAGCTGAAAATTTTCAGGTAAAATATGTAGTGTCATAGGGATCATCCTTTTTCTTCAGTCAAGCTCAACAAATCATAATACATATACTTCCTAGGAAAATCCCTCCATGCTCAGTAGTGTCTGATATCCCAGAAAGCTTGTTCCTTACTGATGTTATGGAGGTCTCATTTTCTGAAACTTAGAACAGGGCTGGAAGCTTATCTTTGTTCCCAAAATTGATGGCAGTGGTGGGGGGATTCGATGTGTTTGAAGCAGCGTTCGGTAGTTTCCTCAGCTTTGCAGATCTGACTTTATTTTGTATATAAAATCCAAAGTTTTCAACCTTATAGCCTGGAGAGCTGTTTGTTTAGGTCTGTCAGGATCTTTTCATTTATATCTTGATTGTTCCTGAATTCAAGGCAAGAATCGCTTCAGTCATGTCCGACTCTTTGCAACCATATGAAACTGTAGCCAGGCTTCTCTGTTCATGGGATTCCCCAGGCAAGAATACTGGAGTGGGTTTCCATGCCCCCCTCCAGGGGATCTTTCCAACCCAGGGATTGAGCCTGTGTCTCCCGCATTGTAGGTGTAGAATACTTTACCCACGTGAGTCCACCATTATCTGTTAAAGTTCCCTGATGGAGACACAGGTGTCAGTGAGAATTTAAAACACTAAAGAAAAATAATCATTTTGGTTTTACTGAAATTTCACTAATTGTAGCATGCACAATGAACTAAAATGGGACAAAAAGGAAGAAACTGGACATTAAATATAAACTCCTTGAGGTGCTTGGTGAAAAATGCTGGACTAAGGCAGTGTGGAAAATTCTGAAAGAGATGGGAATACTAGACCCCTATATGGGCTGGTTTCTTGAGAAACCTATATGCAGGTCATGGAAGCAACAGTTAGAACGGACATGGAAAAACAGGCTGGTTCCAAATAGGAAAAGGAGTATATCAAGGCTGTATATTTTCACCTGTTTATTTAAACTTATACCAATACATCATGAGAAACCTGGGCGGGAAGAAACACAAGCTGGAATCAAGTTTGCAGGAGAAATATCAATAACCTCAGATATGCAGATGACACCCACCCTTATGCAGAAAGTGAAGAAGAGCAAAAAAGCTCTGATAAAGGGTGAAAGAGGAGACGAAAAAGTTGGCTTAAAGCCAACATTCAGAAAACGAAGATCATGGCATCTGTCCCACATTTCATGACAAATAGAGGGGGAAACACTGGAAGCAGTGTCACACTTTGTCTTTTTGGGCTCCAAAATCACTGCAGATGGTGACTGCAGCCTTGAAAAATGAAAGAACCCTTACTCCTTGGAAGGAAAATTAATTGACCAACCTAACAGCATATTAAAAACCAGAGCAATTACTTGGCCAACAAAGGTTCGTCCAGTCTAGGCGCTATGGTTTTTTCCAGTGGTCCATGTATGGTAATGTGAAGAGTTGGTCCTATCAATAAAACCTGAGCGCGCGAAGAATTGATGTTTTTGAAATGTTGTGTTGGAGAAGACTCTTGAAGTCCCTTGGACATGCAAGGAGATACCAACCAGTCAACCCTAAAGGAAAGTCAAAACCTGAATGATTCCACTGGAAAGGGACTGAAGATGAAGCGAGAAACTCAAATACTTTTGGCCACCTGATGTGAAGAGCAGACACCAGATTTGAAAAGACTCTGATGCCTGGGAAAGATTGAAGGTGGGGATGAGAAAGAAATGACCAGAGGGTGAAGAGATGGTCTGGATGGCATCGTCACCAACTTGAATGTGAGAAAAGTTTGAGTACGCTCTGGAGTTGGTGATGGACAGGGAGGTCTGTTGTGCTGCAGTCCATGGGATCGTAACGAGTTGGACACGACTAGCAACAGAACTGAACTGACTAGGCATGGGAATAAGTAGAAACTAATTTGTAAATTATGAAGGAAGAAAAAATTGACCAATCTCAGTGATTATTTAAATGAGGAGATGAAGGAAGGAAAGAATCAAGAAAATATTTAGTTTTCTAACATAAATGACTCAGTTGAATAGAGAAAATGACTTTTGACCAAAGATGATAAGTTTTAAATGTTAGACATGGTGCTTTTTTTTTAAATAAACCATTTACATATATATTATATAGTATATATTTAAATTTGTAGAAAATTTGCAGAGTGCGCAAAGAATTCCCAAATACCCCATATGCAGCTTTTTATTATTTACATCTTATAGTAATGTGATAGATTGCACAAATAAAAACCAAATCAATTTGTTATCATTGGGCTTACCTGATGGCTCAGCTGTAAAGAATCACCCTGCAGTGCGGGAGACCTAGTTCAATCCCTGGTTGGGAACATCCCCTGGAAAAGGGAATGGCTACCCACTCCAGTATTTGGCCTGGAGAATTCCATGGACTGTATAGTCCAAGGGTTGCAAAAGAGTCGACACAAGGAGCAACTTTCCCATATGTTTTCATTAAGTCCATAAAATCTTCAGGTTTTCCCTTTGTTTTACTTAATGTCCTTTTTCTGTTTCAGAATTCTATCCAGGGGATCGCATTACATTTAGTCATTATGTCTCTTTAGGCAATTCTTGACTGTGACAGTTTCTCAAGCTTTTATTGTTTTTTTATGACCCTGAGAGTTTTGACCTTGAGAATTTTTCTAGTCAGGGACTTTGTAAAATGTCTCTTTAGTGTTTTTTTTTTTTCCCTTTTATGATTTGACTAAAATGAAGAAATTTCGAGGAAGAGCACACAGATAAAAGGCCATTTTCATCATATTATATCAAAGCATGCTTGACACGAGTTAGTGCTGTGATGTTAACTTGGACAAACCGGAGAGATAGTGTTTGCCCATTTCTTCTCTGTAAAGTTTCTCTCACACCACCTGGGCCCTCTTTTACAAATATACTCCTTGGAAAGAAGTATCCATGTGCAAAGCTCAGTCATATCCATTCTTTGTGACCCCAATTGACTGTAGCCCACCAGGCCTCCTCTGCTTTATGGAATTTTCCAGGGAAGGACACTGGAGTGTGTTGCCTTTTCTTACGCAGGGGTTCTTCCCAACCTAGAGACTGAACCCACATCTCCTGCATTGGCAGGTAGATTCTTTACTCCTGAGCCACCTGGGAACCTTCACCATGCAAAACCCCACACTTAATGAACCAAGAAGTTATGTTCCTTCTCTTAAGGACAAAGCATCTGTAAAAAATTTAAAGTGGAAAAAAAATTATGTGAATTCTTCTGCAACACCTATTTTTTCCTTTCCTCTATTTATTAAATAATTTGATCACTTATTTACATCAGTAGGGCTCCTGATATTTATTTTAAAATTGCATTATAAGCCAGTGCTGCTGATTTTTGTTTTTGTTTTTTGCTCAAAATTATTCTTGTTTTGGCCATTGGGAGCTCTTTCATTTGTCCCCCCATATCCCATTGGTAAACCCACATCATTGCTTATTTAAAACATTTTAGTAAACTTTATATTCTGCACTATGAAAATTCTTGAGACTCATATTTATTCCCTGATCCAGTTCTAGAATCATTCATTTCTCTAAGAAGCCTGGTTTTTTTTTTATAAGGGAGAAGGAAATATCACACATACTAATCTTTGACAAAACATGTATTTATAAGTATTTTTACATATATCATATTCATTAGTATCATATTAAGCTAACATGAGTAATCATCTAATATCACATGGATGATTCTAACCTTCTCCCTCTTGCTTACCTGTAACCTCTCACTCCCCAGTGAGAAACTTGGTTCCCATCCCCTGCCATCCATTTATGTAATTGTTTATTCCATAATATATTTAGTGGTTTCAGAACTGTTAACTTGTCCCCCTTTGAAAAATAATTTCATTAACTAGAAAGTTTTATATGCAGTTCCTTCTGCCTTTAACCCTTTAGAAAATCATCATTCATTTCTAAAGTTAAAATGGCGACCCATTCCAAAATTCTTGCCTGGAGAATCCCATGGACAGAGGAGCCTGGGGGGCTACAGTTCATGGGGTCGTGAAGGGTCAGACACAACTGAAGTGACAGGACATTTCTAAGTTTACTTAGCTCAGTATCTTTTAATTCCTATCACTTCAATTAGTTACTTCCTACATTTTAATATAGTTAGATTCTTTGTCACAATCTACAGGGTATCCAAAATCCTAAACCCTCCTAAATGATTTGTTGGGAACTTTCATTAATTAATGTTCATTTTTTCTGCTGTAAATTTTGATGCATTCTAACAAATGTATAATGTCTGTATCCATCATTACAGCATCATTTACCATGCTAAAAAGTCTCCTATACTTCCCCTATTCATCACTCCCCATAACCCTGAGCCCTTAGCAACCACTAATTTATTTACCATTTTCTACAGTTTCACCTTTCCCAGAATGTCACATTATTGGAGTCAGTAGTATGTAGCCTTTTCAGACTTCTTTCATTCGGTTTTAATCTCTTTCACTCACCAATATGTATTTTAAAGGTTCTTCCATGTCTTTTCGTGAAATTTATAGTCATTTCTTTTTATCACTGAATAATATTCCATTGCATGGAGTACCACAGTTTTTCTGTCCACCTATTACAAGACATCTTGGGTTTCTTCTAGTTTTGATGATATGAATAAAAGTCCTATAAAAAATTACATGCAGAATTTTGTGCAGAATAAAGTTTCAAACCAGCTGGATGGATTGTAGAAGATTATGTTTAGCTTTAAAAGAATTTTCCACATAATTTTCTAAAGTGTCTGTACCATTTTGCATTTCCACCAGGGAAAGAGTAAGAGCTTCTATGGTCCTCACCACTAGTTACATTGTCAGGTTTTAAAAAAAGTATTCCATTCAAACAGGGCTAAAATAGCCATATCTCATTGCTGTTTTCATTAGCATTTTTCTAAGAACAAATGTCGGAAAACTTTTCATATGCTTATTTACTACCTGCATATCCTGGTGAGGTGTCTGAGCTGAGTTTCCCATTTTAATAGGATTTTGGCTTTCTGTTATTGATTTTACAAATGCATTGCATATTTTGACTTGATGTGTTGCACAAATATTTCTCCTGGTTTACAGCTTGTCTTTTCATTCTTTAACAGTGTCTTTTGCAGAAAAGAAGTTTTTAACTTCAACAAAATAAACTTTGTAATTTTTACTCCGTTGATCCATATAAGCTCAGTTCAGTTCAGTCACTCAGTCATGTCCATGACTCTTTGCACCCCTTGAATCGCAGCATGCCAGGCCTCCCTGTCCATCACCAACTCCAGAGTTTACTCAAACTCATGTCCATCGAGTCGGTGATGCCATCCAGCCATCTCATCCTCTGTCGTCCCCTTCTCCTCCCGCCCCAATCCTCCCAGCATCAGGGTCTTTTCCAATGAGTCAACTCTTCACATGAGGTGGCCAAAGTAACTGGAGTTTCAGCTTCAGCATCAGTCCTTCCAATGAACACCCAGGACTGATCTCCCTTTAGGATGGCCTGGTTGGATCTCCTTGCAGTCCAAGGGACTCTCAAGAGTCTTCTCCAAACACCACAGTTCAAAAGCATCAATTTTTCGGTGCTCAGCTTCTTAACATAGTCCAACTCTCACATCCCATACATGACCACTGGAAAAACCATAGCCTTGACCAGATGGACCTTTGTTGGCAAAGTAATGTCTCTGCTTTTTAATATGCTGTCTAGGTTGGTCATAACTTTCCTTCCAAGGAGTAAGCGTCTTTTAATTTCATGCTGCAGTCACCATCTGCAGTGATTTTGGAGCCCCCAAAATAAAGTCTGACACTGTTTCCACTGTTTCCCCATCTATTTGCCATGAAGTGATGGGACCAGATGCCATGATCTTAGTTTTCTGAATGTTGAGCTTTAAGATACAACTTTTTCACTCTCCTCTTTCACTTTCATCAAGAGGCTTTTAGTTCTTCTTCAGGCTTGCTCTGCCATAAGGGTGGTGTCATCTGCATATCTGAGGTTATTGATATTTCTCCTGGCAATCTCTGATTCCAGCTTGTGCTTCTTCCAGCCCAGCGTTTCCATGATGTACTCTGGCAATAAGTTAAATAAGCAGGGTGACAATATACAGCCTTGACGTACTCCTTTTCCCAATTTGGAACCAGTCTGTTGTTCCATGTCCAGTTCTAACTGTTGCTTCCTGACCTGCATACGGTTTCTCAAGAGGCAGGTCAGGTGGTCTGGTATTCCCCATCTCTTTCAGAATTTTCCACAGTTTATTGTGATCCACACAGTCAAAGGCTTTGCATAGTCAATAAAGCAGAAATAGATGTTTTTTCTGGAACTCTTGCTTTTTTGATGATCCAGCAGATATTGGCAATTTGATCTCTGGTTCCTCTGCCTTTTCTAAAACCAGTTGAACATCTGGAAGTTCACAGTTCACGTATTGCTGAAGCCTGGCTTGGAGAATTTTGAGCATTACTTTACTAGCGTGTGAGATGAG
Organism: Odocoileus hemionus; assembly: GCA_020976825.1. Classification (NCBI taxonomy): domain Eukaryota; kingdom Metazoa; phylum Chordata; class Mammalia; order Artiodactyla; family Cervidae; genus Odocoileus; species Odocoileus hemionus. The sequence goes on from JAJLRB010002395.1 coordinate 30,940, forward strand.
TGCAATTGTTGTGGTAGTTTGAGCATTCTTTGGGATTGCCTTTCTTTGGGATTGGAATGAAAACTGACCTTTTCCAGTCCTGTGGCCACTGCTGAGTTTTCCAAATTTGCTGGCATATTGAGTGCAGCACTTTCACAGCATCATCTTTCAGGATTTGAAATAGCTCAACTGGAATTCCATCACCTCCACTAGCTTTGTTCGTAGTGATGCTTTCCTAAGGCCCACTTGACTTCACATTCCAGGATGTCTGGCTCTAGGTGAGTGATCACACCATTGTGATTATCTGGGTCATGAAGATCTTTTTTGTACAGTTCTTCTGTGTATTCTTGCCACCTCTTCTTAAATATCTTCTGCTTCTGTTAGGTCCATACCATTTCTGTCCTTTATTGAAGCCCATCTTTGCATGAAATGTTCCCTTGGTATCTCTAATTTTCTTGAAGAGATCTCTATTCTTTCCCATTCTATTGTTTCCTCTATTTCTTTGCATTGATCACTGAGGAAGGCTTTCTTATCTCTCCTTGCTATTCTTTGGAACTCTGCATTCAAATGGGAATATCTTTCCTTTTCTCCTTTGCTTTTCACTTTCTCTTCTTTTTTCACAGCTATTTGTAAGGCCTCCTCAGACAACCATTTTGCTTTTTTGCATTTCTTTTTCTTGGGGATGGTCTTGATCCCTGTCTCCTGTACAATGTCACGAACCTCCATCCACCTATAGTTCATCAGGCACTCTGTCTATCAGATCTAGTCCCTTAAATCTATTTCTCACTTCCACTGTATAGTCATAAGGGATTTGATTTAGGTCATACCTGAATGGTCTAGTGGTTTTCCTACTTTCTTCAATTTAAATCTGAATTTGGCAATAAGGAGTTCATGATCTGAGCCACAGTCAGCTCTGGTCTTGTTTTTTTGCTGACTGTATAGAGCTTCTCCATCTTTGGCTGCAAAGAATATAATCAATCTGATTTCACAGTGTTGACCATCTGGCTGATGTCCATGTGTAGAGTCTTCTCTTGTGTTGTTGGAAGAGGGTGTTTGCTATGGGCCAGTGCATCAAAGATCATTGACTGTATTTTTGTGAATCTATCCTAGGCTCTGTGTTCTCTTATTTGATGCATGTGTCTTTTCTTTTATCTGTACTGTGCAATCTTGATTATTGTGTCAACATGACTATCTTGATCAGATAGCAGACTCCTTGCTTCTTCGTGAAAAAAAGAAGAAAGTATGAAGTCACTTAGTCTGTCTGACTCTTTGAAACCCCATGCAGCCTACCGGGCCCCTTTTTCCACGGAATTTTCCAGGCAAGAGTACTGGAGTGGGTTGCCTTTTCCCCTTTCTCCAGGGGATCTTCCCAAACCCCAAAGGATTGAATTAGGGTCTCCTGAAATTGCAGGCAGATTCTTTACTCTCTGAGCCACCAGGAAGCTCATCTTTTTCAGTGTTAAATGCCTATTCTGGGTGTTTTGCTTTTCTGTAAAAATTTTTAGAGTCAGCTTGTTGATATCTCCTAGTTTTCTAGGATTACAATTAACAAAAATATCATGCCAATTATAATTCATTAGTCCCCCTCCTAGTTTGGGGATTTTTGACTTTCCAATTCAGCTCTTTTCTTACTTCTATTCCTGCTATTTTGATCACATCTGTTGCCCTCTGAGTCATCAGCCTAGGAAATATCAAACCATCTCCTTTTCTATTTCCAAGACCTGAGGGTTGGTGGCAATATCATCTAAGCGGGAAAACTTTGTTCCCATCTCAAATTTTCCTAGGGCTGCACAGTACAATTCTTTTCCTCATTTTTGTTTTTTTTGGTTGGTTGGTTGGGGTTTTTTTTTTTTTGGGTGCACTGGGTCTTCCTTTCAGTGTATGGGCTTTTTTCTAGTTGCGACAATAGAGGTTTCTCTATGCAGCTCACAGGTTCCCCTCTTGTGGGCATGGGGTCAGAGTGTGCAGTCTTGGGAGTTTCACATGTGCACTAGTTGCTCCATAGCATTATATGCTATGGATGCATGTGCCCTACATTTTTTTTTTCCATTTTTTTTATTAGTTGGAGGCTAATTACTTTACATCATTACAGTAGTTTTTGTTATACATTGAAATGAATTAGCCATGGATTTACATGTATTCCCCATCCCAGTCCCCCCTCCCACCTCCCTCTCCACCCGATCCCTCTGGGTCTTCCCAGTGCACCAGGCCCGAGCACTTGTCTCATGCACCCAACCTGGGCTGGTGATCTGTTTCACCCTAGATAATATACATGTTTCAATGCTGTTCTCTCTTGAAACATCCCACCCTCGCCTTCTCCCAGAGTCCACAAGTCTGTTCTATACATCTGAGTCTCTTTTTCTGTTTTGCATATAGGGTTATCGTTACCATCTTTCTAAATTCCATATATATGTGTTAGTATACTGTAATGGTCTTTATCTTTCTGGCTTACTTCGCTCTGTATAATGGGCTCCAGTTTCATCCATCTCATTAGAACTGATTCAAATGAATTCTTTTTAATGGCTGAGTAATATTCCATGGTGTAATGTACCACAGCTTCCTCATCCATTCGTCT